>JASDQU011507638.1:17736-30781 GCA_032191745.1 Picea mariana
AGGGAGGGAGGTAGGGAGAGACATGGAGAGAGGAATGTGGAGAGAAGACAAATAGTGAGTGGGGTAAAGAGAGAGGGGGGAGAAGATGGGGGAGATAGAGAAATAGAGAGATATGGGAAGATGGAGACAAGGAGAGAGGGGAAGAGGGGAAAGAGAGAGACAATGATTTGGAGAGTCAGGGGGAGAGTCAGTGATATATAGAGAGAGAGAGAGGAATAGGGAGGGAGGGAGAGGGGAAGAGAGTGACAACCCTATCGTAGGTGTTGCCTCAGATTTAGGTTCGAGATGGAAAACCTAGTGTTTTGGTATACAAATACATAAAAATATATGTTTCTATGAATACCTCTCTATATATTTATTTTAAATGTTATTTTTTTGTTAGGCTACACAAATCAATTGTTGATGAAAAGACATAGAGAGAGTAGACTATGCATATTTCATATATATATTTTTCATTTAAAATTAATATTCTTTACTATTTATAATTAGGTAGGCGTATACCTATTGGAAATGGGCGGATTTAATGATATTTTAACTATAAATTCTAATATTATGGCTATAAATTGAAGATATTTTCATATTCTTGGTTGTCCTTCCAAATAAATGAATAAGATTTAATGTTCATAACTTTCTAGCATTTTTGAATGCATCTTGTTTACCTTTTCACATTTACTTAATCATGTTTTAGCCATATCTTCCATACAACTATAGCTAAGGACTGCAACTCTCATATTGCCATTGGACGTCCATTAAGTTTTCAACCATGAAGAGGAAATGGAATTAGTAGTGTGTAGACTGATAAAGATAACAAAGCATGAGGATGCACTAGAGAAGAGAGCATAGAGAAAATTTAAGTTCAAAGGTAGATCAGGCAATCCATGTCTCGACGGAGGTGAGATTACTGGGAGAATCCATCCATCCATGCATATAGGAAATCAAATTAACAATTTGTAGTCAAATAAGGATAATTAGCACAACCACATTATGAATATGGTTGATTTACGTTGACGACTATATCAATTACTTTTATAGCTAGTGCAACCACAAAATTATGGTGGCTAGTGAATGCCAATAGGCTATAATAGTAGAAAGGAGGAGTAATAATGAACAATCTATAACAGTATAAAGGAGGAGTAATCACGGTCGGTTATAACAGTAGAAGGAAGGAGTAATAAAGGTCATGCATCCATGAATTTTCCCTCATAAATATTAGGAATTTATCATTATGGTTCTATTAAATAAATGAATAAATATTAGATAAAATAACCCTCAAGTATTCAAGAATTTACCCTAGTAAACCTTAATTATAAAAAAAATACAAAATAAACTTTAATTATTCATAAATCTTGATTATAAAAAATGCAACATAAACCCTCATTCTAATTCCTAAAAAAATGTAACATGACATTTGACTTGAAATCAAAATGGTGAATCATGAGAAGAAGGCTCGTATAGAATTAAACAACATAGGTTCAAATCAAAATATCAATATCACCCTTGAAACGTTATTTTAAATAAAGTTGTAAACATAAAATGATTGGATTTAACAAATAAATTATTTCTTAGTATTGGCCATTTACACCCACAAAGATCTTAACATAGCAAGCAATCAAACAAGACAAACATGCACAGAAAACAATCACATAGGAGACAAGCAATTTACGTGGTAAAACCCTTCACATCACGAGGGAAACATCCACGGAACAATGGTAGAAACATTCTATTAGTAGAAACAATGATATTACAACCATCCTTAGGCAACCGAGGAGCCCAGGAGAGGGATTGAATCCCCTGCTCATCAAATGCCTCTAAGGCATTGATATTTATACACCTCCTCCTTCAGTTATGCAAAACTAAAAACATTTAATACTGTCCCTATATTTGCTGAGTAGTTTCAACAATATCTTGTTGGAGAAACCACCGTGAACAACTAGACCAATTCAGGTCAAATAGTTGTCACTTTCACAACAATCTCCACCTAGAAAACAATTAACCTGATACCATGTCATTGTCCATTCATCATCTTCTTACACGCTAAAGATAGGTGATACTAGTGCTTTGAAAACCGAAGCACCCATTTCACTGCTCCACCTGGATTTGTCATGTGACCATTGACAACACCCTACATGTGAAATATCTTATCTTCTCATCGCAAACTTATACATTCTTCTAGCATACTATACATAAGACATGCCCTCCTTCTTCCTTATAACCAAGACATCGTCTTGAAGAAATATTACAATGAAAGCTAAAGAGAGATTTACCAGTCTCACAAGGCTCATACTGAATCTCATTAGTATCCTTCATTTATCATTTTCCTTGTCTCTATGTATCTCTATTCCCAATATTTGTTTTACAACTCAAAGATCCTTCATTACAAACATCCTGTCCAACTGAGCCAACCCATTGATCTTAACCATGCTTGTGCTTGTGGAAAGCATTTCGTCAATGCTCTAAACACCAAGATAGTGAATACCATAGTTATTTCCACTTCTTGTAAATCTCAGCTCACCATGAAGGAATCAACATATTGTACAATTTCTTGGTTTATATACAGGCCATATAATAATTATTTGAGCTTTGCAAACAACTCTCCTATTGCGATCCTAAGCACCTTCAATGCTCCACCTCGAACTCTATATTCGAGACCTTCTCCAAAAACAGACAAAGCCAACCAGGTAAGCTCGACACAAGCTCACCTCCAGGCACCTTTCTATGGAGTCTCCATGCTCCACTTTGGAAAGAACATTTCCTTGACCAAATCCAGCCACATTGGCCAAGGAAGCGTTCACCGCTCACCTTCAGACCAATTTTTAATGGAGTTACAACTAGCCTTTAAGTAAGCTTCACTACATGCAATATCATGGACACCAAAACACGAGAAACAAACATGAACCCGAAAAAACCACCCCTTATCACCTAAGTCTATGTCTAGACATTACTGGCGAGATACTAGGGGTACACATGCCTAAATGAGGTCTTATAGCCATATGCCCAATTACATGCAAAATTTAATTTACAACTCCAAATAAAAATAAATGTTCACACATGATGACTCCGCCATCATTGTTGTTGCCTTTTCTCTCTTTAACTGTCACTTACAAATGTCCTTCAATGGAGTACACAAAATGGCCCTTTTAAATTTTCAAAAAAGCTTACACTATTTCATAGAACAAAACCTCTAGTCGTCCTATTACCCAAAGAGGGAAAACAAGCTTCACACAATCTCAATGCAAAGGAATTAGCATTTTTTTCCTTTCTCCATGGCACCATTAGCATGCTATGATTCCATAGGTAGAAAGGTATTTGTGCACTATATATTCCAAGCTCCACCCCTTTTCATACATATCACAAACATATATGTGCATAAAAAACCAAAAAAAAACATATATGTGCTAGCTAATTTGACGGTCAAAGTGTCACGCAACCAACTCCTCTGACAACACTTTCCTCAAACTCAAGTGCCAAAAGGTATTATTAAAAAAAGATCTTGATAATTCCAGCTTCCAAAACTCATTGTGCGTGAAGGAATGAGGACCATTCGTGGAAAACTGTCAGACGATTCGGATGATTTTGGGCTCCCACACATTCTGAACCCCCACGAGGCAATGCCAAGCATTGAATTAAGATGACCATGGATCGATGGTGCCGATTTCGTTGGTGGATTAATCATGGTTCAACAGAGTTTCCAACAATGAGAGCGACTCAGATTCAAATCCACAACAGAACAAAACAAAGGGAAAGAGATTAAAATGCCCCAGACATCATCGACCCAATTCAGAAGAGGCAGTAGCTACTCCAGCAACCACCACAGCCTCTGAAAAATGAAGAAGTAGAGTACATGGTGAATTTCTTGGTGATGCAAGAAGATACATTTAGAACTTCCATGCCACATAAGCTCAAGAAGAACTCACACAGTCTCCTTCTGAGAGGCTCCTTCTATTCGGTACAGGAAGCCCACTACCTGGCTCCTTATGTCATGTCGACACTGTTAAATATAATGTAACCTCAACAGTATGACTGTACACTACCAGCTGTACTAGACAGCTGTACTTTCTATTCTTGATTTTCTTGAGCCTATTTAGCTCAACTATTTCCCATTGCATTGTAATCTCTTCAGTTCTTCTTACATTCTAATATACCGTTTACTGTTCTATTCTTTCTCTCTGCATTTCTTGCTTCACAATTTATCATGGTATCAGAGCTTCACTAGTAAGCCTCTTCACACAGGCTGGAGAGCCACACGATTCTCACAGCACAGAGCTTACACGGATCTTGAGAGAACGCGACACAGACTTTTCACAAGGCTTGGAGAGTTGTCCATACTACTCTCAAAAGATCATCATAGGAAGCTTGCAGAGGTTGCAGAGCATACTACGCTCGAAAGAATGAGGAAGCAGAGACCGAGAAAGAAGAAACTTTAAAGATTCTTGCACATTTTTTCAAGAATCGTCAAAGATTGATGAAGAAGAGCTGAAGAATGGAAGAACGTTTAAAGAACTCTAAGAATCTATTCACAATCGTTAAAGATTGCTGCAGAAGGCAACATCATTTAAATTTTTTCGAAATTCGCTCAAATTTGTTAAATATTGAAGCAGTGAACAAAGAATTCATGAAATTCTTTCAAATCTTTGAAAGATTAACAAATATTTTCTTCCACAGGAGAAAATTCCTTTAAAGGCAGTAAAGATCACGTCTAAAGTGAAAGGAATAGCCATTGCGGCCATAAGATTCGTCCTGTTAACAGATCCGAAGCGAGAAACTAGTTCAGAAGGGACGAAGAGAGCGCGGAAAAGGAGAAAGCATTTCAGCCGTTTGATCTTGTGCAGAGGCCCGACAGCTGTTGGATCAGTGAGAAGGTGCACGAGGTTTAATCCTCTAGAGCGCACAGGAGAAATTTTGACTTGAGAAGTCCTGACATCATCTGGACCGTCCATCAAGAAACACATGGCGAAATCTCGGCATTTTGTAACTCGCAGATGTAAAGGTCAAAAGACATGTCATGAGAATTCACGAATCGTGAAATCATGAGTCATTCTAGACCATTGGATCAAGAAAGATCGTGAGCCGTCAATCTTATCCCATCGCAAAATCGAGAATCGGGAGTTGGACGCGCAAAGGTGATTGCACTCCAAAAACTCTGATACGCAAAACCGCGACATCACGTATCGCAAAATCCCGAGAGGACTTGTGAGCCGTCCATCTCAGAGGAAAGGTGGGAGCAGATTCTAGTGCCGTCAAATCGACATATCGGAGTTCGCGGTTTTGAAAGACCGTTGCAACAAGAGTTCTAAACTCGCGAAATCGCGATTCACGATATAGCGATAAGATCTCAGCCATCCATTTGTTTGGACACGTCGCGGAAATTGAGGAAACCGTCGACGTTTCGGCAACCGGAGTTCTCAAGTTGACAGAAATTTTGGCATCGCAAGTCATGATATTCCAAGGTTGAATCAGAACCGTCCATCTTTCGGGGACGCGTGGCATAAATCCGAGGGCTCGGGAAAAGTCCCGAAAGGGGAGAGTCCATCTGCGCATCGGGATTCGGTAAATCGCGAATCCTGAGGACAAGTGATCAGATTTCTTTATGGTGAAAACCCGTAAACGATCGGAGCTGTCCATTTTTTAGGAGACACGTGGGAGAGATCGGGTGAGTCCATCGGCACATCAGGGTTTGACGTTTCGCAGATCTTGGAGATGAGACGTCTGGAACATTTCAAATTGCGATATCGCAAGGAAAAATCAGGACCGTCCAATATAGAAGGACACGTGGCGGAGATCAAAGAATTCGGGGAATTTCTCGAAAGGAATAGTCATCCATCGTGAAATCGTGAATCGGGAAATCGGGGATTCCGTGGACAAGAGGTCCAATGCACTTCGACCCTCAAAACCCCGAATCCCGATAAGAGGTTTGACTGCGGTCTTATGAGATCCCGATAAGATCTGGACTGTCAGATCACAGCAAGATCTGGACCGTTAAATTGTCCAAAGGCGAATTTCGCATTTCGGCAATTTGAAAGACAAAGAACCAGAAAAGCCCGTAGCGCTTTGACAGTAAGGTGCATGTTCACATTGAAAAGAGACTAAGGGCCAATTCAAGCCCGATAATCTCTCTTCGGCCATCAGCAAATCAACAAATCAGCGATCGGAGGTAAAATACAAAAATTCTCTCTGTTTTTTTCTGAATTTTTTTTTAAAATATGGCGTTGTCTAGCAATTTAGGACCAACTCAGGGTCCGATTCTTCTAGGAAATAATTACGAGTTTTGGTCTCTTCGGATGAGATCATTCTTGCAAGCATAAGAGTGTTGGGAACTAGTGGATATTGGATATTTGGAACCAGATCCAGCCGCCCTTTCTGCCATGACAAATCCGCAGAAAATTGCTTAGGCAACACTGAGGAACAAAGAAAATAAAGCAAAATTCTGGATTCGGAATTCTGTGGATGATTCAATTTTCTCAAAAATCACAGGCGCTGGTACTTCCAAACAGGCCTGGGATATTCTTAAATCTTCCTACCAAGGAAATGACAGGGTCAAAATAGTTAAACTGCAAACCTTGAGGACGCAATTTGAGACTCTAAGGATGACAGAGTCTGAAAATGTGGATCAGTTCATGACCAGAGTCATGGGCATCGTAAACCAGATTAGACTGACTGGCGAAACCATCACTGATCAACAAATTGTTGAGAAAAATCTCAGAAGTTTACCAAAGTAATTCGAAATGGTTGTAACAACAATCCTTGAATCCAAGGATCTGTCAAGATTTTCAACAGACAAATTAATTGGTTCTGTGGTGACACATGAGACCAGACTGCATCTCACAGATGAGTCAATCGCCAATTCTTTCAAAACTCAGTTCTCCTTCAGCAAAGGAAGAGGCAGAGGAAGAAGCAGAGCTCACCAAGGAAGATGGATCAATCAAAGTAACCCTCACTCCAGTGGAGGTAACAGACAACAATATCCAAATCAAAATTTCCAAGGTCAAAGACAACAACAACAAAATCAACATCAGAATTTCCAGCCTCAAAGAGGCAGATGGAGAAGATCAAATGACAAAACAAGCATACAATGTTATTACTGCAAAAAGTATGGGCACTATGAATCTGAATGCAAGAAGAAGCAAGCAGATCAACTCTCAGGCAGAGCACATGTGTCAAACCACACGAGAGAAAACTCAGGAGGTATGTTTCTTTCATGCCACAAGACTGAAGAACAACCTAACGATCTCTGGTTGCTGGACAGTGGATGCAGCAATCACATGACAGGTAACAAAGAATTACTTTCATGCATTGATTCTTCAATATCATCTGATATTACACTAGGAAATGATTACTTAGTCAAAGTTCAAGGAAAAGGAACTGTTCCTATTCTTACTAAACATAATGTAAAGAAAGACATAAACAATGTCTATCGTGTTCTAGATCTAAAACGTAACTTGTTAAGTGTAGGACAACTCATTGAACATGGATATAAGGTACTTTTTGAGGGAGCATCTTGCAAAATATATGACAAATACCCTAGAAGAAAATTAATTTTTGAAATCCATATGACTCCAAATAGGATGTTTCCCCTTACCCTCAGAATTGCAAATCTGAGTCAACCATATGCACAATGTGCATCTACCCTGAATGAAACAATGGTTTGGCATACAAGATTTGGACATCTACCATTTCAGAGTCTAAGTCTTCTTCAGAAGAACTCCATGGTCAAATGTCTTCCTATCTTTAAAGAGCAAATTCCCCCATGTGAGTCTTGCATACTTGGAAAACATAAGAGAACTAGTTTTCCTCGGTCATCAAATCAAGCTAAACAACATCTTGAACTTGTTCACACTGACCTATGTGGACCAATGCAAATAGAGTCCATAGGTGGTAGCTTTTACTTTCTAACATTTATTGATGATTTTAGCAGAAAAATATGGATCTATTTTCTCAGGCACAAGTCTGAAACTTTTGCAAAATTCAAAGAATTCAAGGCAGAAGCTGAAAAACAGAGTGGAAAATATATCAAAGCACTCAAGTCAGATGGAGGAGGAGAATACAACTCTAGAGAATTTGAAAATTTCTACAAATCACAAGGCATTATCATGCAAACAACAACCAGGTATACTCCACAACAGAATGGAGTGGCTAAAAGGAAAAATCAGACAATAATGAACATGGCAAGAACACTTCTTAAAGAGAAAAGTTTGTCAAATATTTTTTGGGCTGAAGAAGTAGCATGCTCAGTTTATCTCTTGAATATATCACCAACCACAAGTCTAAATATGAAAGTCCCTCAAGAAGCATGGAGTGGGACAAAGCTCAATGTAGCGCATCTAAGGACATTCATATGCATAACATATGCTCACATACCTTCCGAATTAAGGAAGAAACTTGATGACAAAAGTGAGAAATGTATTTTCACTGGCTATAGTGAAAGAGATAAAGCTTACAATCCAATCACCAAGAAACTCATTCTCAGCAGAGATGTAAAATTTCTGGAAAATCAATTTTGGAATGATTCAGAAAATCAGCAAATGGACAGTCAAAATCCATTGCTGCCAAGTTCTGAAAACACAGAAAATTCAGGACAGCAAGTACCTCAAACTATTCTTCCAAGATTGCAAGTACAAAGACAACCTGAAAACTCTCAACATAACTCAACTTCCAGCAGAGAATCATTCTCTGAACCACAAAATCAGAGAACTCAAAGTTTGAGAGAAATCCATCAGCAGTTGGATGACTTTGAACAACACAACCTTTTTGCTTTAATGTCATGTTAACCTACATATTTTAAGGAAGCAACTAAGGAGCCACATTGGGTTCAAGCCATGAACCAAGAAATTGACTCCATTGAGAAGAACAAGACATGGGATCTTGTTGATTTGCCAACTCACAAGAAGAGTATTGGTGTCAAGTGGGTTTACAAAACTAAACTCAATGAAAAAGGGCAGATTGAAAAACACAAGGCGAGACTTGTTGCCAAAGAATTCTCACAACAACCAGGTACTGATTATGGTGAAACTTTTGCTCCAATAGCAAGATTAGACACTGTAAGGACTCTATTGGCCATAGCAGCTCAACACAAATGGCAAGTATACCATATGGATGTCAAGTCAGCATTCCTGAATGGTTTTTTAGAGGAAGAAGTTTATGTCGATCAACCACCTAGATTTGAAGTCCAAGAGCACCCAGCCAAAGTATATCGGTTGAAGAAAGACTTGTATGGCTTAAAACAAGCTCCAAGAGCTTGGTACAGGAAAATTGACACTTATATGATCAAAAGTGGTTTTAGCAGAAGTCAAAATGAGCCAAATCTTTACACCAAAACAGATCAACACGGTAAAATTTTGATTGTATGTTTATTTGTTGATGACATGATCTATACAGGAAATCTTGAGTTAACAGATTTTAAACACGCCATGCAATCTGTCTGTCAGCAAAAGTATGCAGTAGACATCCTCAAAATATTTGGCATGGAAGAATGCAATCCAGAAGAAACCCCTATACCACTAGGCACAAAATTAAGCAAGAGAGATGAAGGCCCTACAGTGGACTCTACCCTATACAAAAGTTTAGTAGGTAGTTTGTTGTATCTTATAGCAACTAGGCCTGACATTATGTATGCAGCCAGCCTTGTTTCCAGATTCATGGAATCCCCCAAAGATTCTCATTGGAAAATGGAGAAATGAATTTTGAGATATGTTGCAGGAACTCTCAATTTCAGTTTATGGTACACTAAATTTGATAGTAATCAACTTTATGGTTACACAGACAATGATTTTGCAGGAAACCTAGATGACAGGAAAAACACATCTAGACATGTTTTTCAACTGGGCACGAACCTGATTTCATGGGCATCAAAGAAGCAGCCAATTGTTTCAATATATTCTGCAGAGGCAGAGTATGTCGCTGCTACCTCAGCTTCTTGTCAAGCTGTGTGGCTGAGAAGAATATTGAAAGATATGTCACATACAGAAAAGGATCCAACTCCTATTTTCTGTGATAATACTTCAACAATTGCTTTATCCAAAAATCATGTGTTTCATAAGAAAAGCAAACACATTGACACTCATTTTCATTTCATACGCGAGCTAGTCAATAATGGTGACGTTGCACTACAATTCTGTGGTTCTCNTGTTGAGTTTAAGAGGGAGTGTTAAATATAATGTAACCTCAACAGTCTGACTGTACACTGCCATCTGTATTGGACAACTGTACTTTCTATTCTTGATTTTCTTGAGCCTATTTAGCTCAGCTATTTCCCATTGCATTGTAATCTCTTCAGTTCTTCTTACATTCTAATATATTGTTTATTGTTCTATTCTTTCTCTTTGCATTTCTTGCTTCACAATTTTCTTCTCACTATAGGTGTAGTGCCGCTCAGAGATCTCCTGCACATGTATATACAAGATCGCTTGCCTCTCACCAGGAACAACAAAACACATCACTGCTTGGTAGAACCCTTTTAACTCTCAGGTGGAATCATATCGCCTCTACCAAATCAATCTCTGGACTATCCAGGTGCATATATAGTCAACCTCAAAGGATGCGAACTCTTCTTGTGGCCTCCTAACATACACCTCCTTTTCAATAAAGCCAACACAACCTCACTAGTCTTCACCAGATTGCTCTGCTCCTAATGCACAGAAAGCCCAGATCGAATGCCTGGGATCATTGTCTTGCTTTTGCAATGCACCTTGGTGGATCTCTCTACGTCTAAGCTCAATTTGTAACACCTTCTTTTCATATGAAAAATATGGAACTAAGGCTGCTTGACTCCTCTCTATTGGCACAAAAATTCCCAAACCTCGTCGCTCCTTTCCAATGCACATGTGACTCTTCTTAGCTTTGACTCGGGTGGTGTTGCTCATCTGGCTACCATAAGTGGCAGCTCATCTCTCCAATAACAGTAGTTATGTGGACCTCTTCCTCTGCACACAACGATCGTAGGATCCTCCTTTGTGACACAACCCGGTGGCTCTTCCACAACTCTGCTAGTATGAAACTCACGGATCAAATAACTTGAAAGTTGTGGCCCAATTCATGTCTGCAAGACACCCAGACAATACTTGAGTTTATCCTCCTCACAAATCTACTCGTGCTTCTCAAGCCTAACTCTTCTAGCCTCATGGATCTCCAATCATTAGCTCTGATACCACTTGTTGGCCATTTACACCCACAAAGATCTTAACATAGAAGACAATGAAACAAGACAAACATGCACAGAAAACAGTCACACACGAGACAAGCAATTTATGTGGTAAAACCCTCCTTCACCTCATGAGGGAAGGATCCACGAGACAATGGCAGAAATATTCTATTAGCAGAAACAGTGAGATTACAGCCAGCCTTAGGCAACCAGGGAGCCCAAGAGAGGGCTTGAAGCCCCTTCTCATCAAATGCCTCTAAGGCATTGATATTTATACACCTCCTTCAGTTATACAAAACTGAAAAACATTTAATACTTCCCTTATATTTGCTCAGTAGTTTCAACAATATCTTGTTGGAGAAACCACTGTGAACAACTAGACCAATTCAGGTCAAATAGTTGTCACTTTCCCAACACTTACCAATGGTTATCCAACTGATGATAACCTGAATAGTTTGCCCACACATGAGCTTCGACTTATATCATGTGCATGTAGAGAATGAAGAGCATTCAAGGTAGAGAATGAAACGAGTAGACAACTGAGGTGGAGAATGAAACACATAGACAAATTGAAGTAGAGAATGAAACACACGGACAACTGAGGTAGAGAATGAAACACACAGACAAAATGAGGTAGAGAATGAGAAATCCAAGGTAGAGAATGAAATGCGTGGACAACTGAGGTAGAGAATGAGAAGCACAGACAGAATGAGGTAGAGAATGAGAAATCTAAGCTAGAGGAAATGCGAACAACTGAGGAATTTGTGATGGCATGAAAACGTGTACGTGCAATCCCTAATAATGAAGTTGAAGTAGTGCCGACTAATCATCCAAACGTGGTAATCTCAAAGCTTAATCATTTAGACATGGCAATCATATGGTGTTACAGTAATTTCTTAATATAATTAGGTAAATGTAGGTTAACTAATGCATTCAAAAATACAAGGAAGTTATGAAGAGTAATTCACATTCATTGATTTGGGAGGACGACCAAGAATATGCCAAAATCTTCAATTGCTAACCATCAAATTAGAATTTTAGATTAAAAGGTGATTAATTGTGCCCATTTCCCATAGGTGTAAGGTAATAAATAGGTAAGATTAGGGTTAGAATTTTACATTAAGGTTAAAGTCATTAGATTTTGAGATTAAAATTTCATATATAACTCATTTTTCAACTTTATTTTCATTTCCATAATCAGAAATTGAAATCTTACTGAACCAAACATTCAATGATACACTAAAAGAAATACAAATGTAGGAAAATAGTATAATTGAGCTTAACAACACTCCCATGGCTTATTTATGGACACTCATTGTTAAAGAGAAATATTATAAGACTTGAGCTTTTCCCACGATCTAGACTAAGATGACCGATAATAACAAACATAATGTGTAACAGTTAAGCATCTCAACGCATAGCTAGAGAATGGATCCATTCGTCCATGTTCATTCTCTTCATTTGCCATTTTATGCAAATGAAATCCAGGCCACACTAATCTCTGCCAATTCTCTGAACAGTCCTATTTAAATAGATATGATACACTGTAAATAGATAACAATACACTCTAGTTAATCGGAGAAAACAATACCTTCGCATTCATTAGCCATAACCAGAGAAAACAATACTTTAGCAATCTGGAGATATGGCGAATGCTTAGACTTGAATTTATGACTCTAGGATAGGGCAAATTCATTAGCGATTTGGTGCATAACTTTTTATTTCATTTAATTATGGTCAACTGTTCTCCACCATTTTATATAGAACCAATTCTTAACCTGGCACCATTTTGTATAGAACCAATTCTAAACCTGCCATTAGCACTTTTATATGCCAAAACCTCAAATGCCATTTCTATGATTGATATGTCACTCCATTGAATGAAGGCAATTTACAATGATCTAGACAAAA
>JASDQU011507639.1:2376-22757 GCA_032191745.1 Picea mariana
CCATTCCAACAAGCTTGTTTCCGCTGCATTTTACAGTTTCAGCTTATTTCTTTATTGAATAGAAAACCAGTTTTACTGTATCTCTGTTATTTTGTGTTAAGCACCTGTTAATAATCTATAGTCATTTCGTTCTGCTCATAAAATACAGATCATTATGAGCTGGTGGATTATGATGGAATCCCTTTGGGTGAACCCAGAAATGGGCTTTACCTACAGAAGTAGTATGCTTAAAGCATTTTTTGCATGAGTGCTTTGTATTTTAGTGTATCATACTCTAGTGTGTTTTTTTCGTTTCTTGTTTTGCCTTTAAGCTTCTTACCTTGCCTTGTGCTTGGTTTCCATATGTCGACGTTCTCGCTACCCTATATCAGCTTTGCTAATGGTGCTAGTCACAGTACTCAAAATCTAGCGTGTGTTGGATGGGCAATCTATGCACCTACAGATGAGTTGATCAGTCTACACGGTGTTTGCCTTGGTCGTGCAACTAAAAATATTGCGGAATATAGTGTAGTTATTGAGTTATTAACTAGCGCCATCTCATTTGGCATCCATCATCTTATTGTACATCTTGATTCACAACTAGTGGTGCTGCAATTGAACAACATTTATTCCATCCGAAGTCCTACATTATTACGAGTATACTTGAGAATTCGCCTCTTGGAAAGACATTTTGATTACATTGAATATCAACACATTCCTAGATATCTAAACACATTGACAGATGCCTTGGCTAATTATGTTTTAGATAGACATTTGTGCCATTTATAAATCCAAACACACATTTAAAAGACAAGTAAGTCGGTAGAAGTTTTATATTATAACGTCAAAAGTTACAAAAAGTATTTTGTCCTGAGACCAAAATGGTGAAGCACATATATTCATATACATATGCATCAAGGATATTGCTCGCTATAACAAACGACTGCCCGTGCTGCTCAACGGAGCAGTCGACCAATGGATGTTGACACGCCAACTGTATGGCATTGGTAGCATCGAGGTAACTCTTCCACAGTGATGTCAGGGATGTTAATGGTCAATGCCTCAAGGTTATGTTCGATCTCCTCGAGATCCTCATCTGCTACCCCTTGAACCACCACTATGCCTATCTCTCCATGTCTCTAGATAGGAGATGATCCTGGAGGCTTGAAAGGCGCCACATCCGCATTGTTGAGAGCACTTGATTAGTCTCAGATACATGACAAAAAAAAAATCATATTTAAAATACCAAAAACAACATATAATGAAAAAAATCCTTCTTACCTATCTCTCCCCACTAAGAAACCTCAGGTAATGCCAACTTGGGATCTCCACGTAAGTCAGTCTCGACATATGCATAGTCCTCAACCATGACAAGGTGATACCTCAGCCACTGGAAGAAAGTTGGACCATATGTAACGATTGGCACGCCACCATGACGTGGCATCGAATCTACCCATATCTTCATTTGAGGATCATATGGAGTGGGATTCCCCATTCCACATGATGTAGGCACAAAACAGGGACCCTCTCTAGGAATAAGGATACCAAAATAGATCCATACCCGAATTGTTTCAATCGACTGGTCCTACACTTTGTCAATTGTTTCTTCATGTTTTTTAGAAGATCCTCACACCAATTTAAAACTCGGGGCTCCATACACTCGATAGAATACTGAAAATGGCTCTTTAAAGCCATGTGAGGAGCCACACTCCCTGCCATCCGAGTGATAGTATATAGAATAGTCCTCAAAGGTAAGTCTTGAACATCCTTTATGGCAACTTTGCCACTATGCTTTTATGTACTAGGTATGTAGTGATGTGCTACATAATAATCCATGGGTTCACCATCGCCTCTGCTTCCCGATAGTGACACTCGAGAGCCTCAACGAGATAACCCAGTCAAGACGTAGATGTCATTGATCTCTAAGGTGAGTGTATGCACCCCTATATGAAATGCTTTCTCATTAACATCCCACATAAGAACTAAGTATTCCAATAGCCTTAATTGGGCTCTCAAGCCCTGCACTTTGAAATTTTTTAGCAAGCCACACTCTCAGAGTGCCATGACAGTGCCCAGATCATTCCTGACAAAGTAATCTTCCTCCTCATGCTATCGTTCCCTCCACTCGAGCATGATGACCAATGAAAACCTTCCAAACAACAATAAAAGATGATTAGGTTCATCAAAATTTCAAAATTGGAAGTTTTCCTAGCTTTATCTTTGCTTTTAGTTTTTTAGTTGCGGTCGTCGGAGGAGCCCTTTTTCCCCCAGTGCGACATCATTACACCCCAGCTGTAGAACCCCTACAATGATTTAGGATCATCGCAGTTCACAATAGGGTGGGCCTGTGATGATCTCAAAGCGCAATATCCATTGGAAAATTGCCCATAACTCAAAATTTAACCATTAAAAATGAAAAATTTTACCATGAAAATAGAGAGGGGAGGAAGAATACCTACTTCACGAAAGCGGCTAGAGAAATCGTCCACCGGGAGCTCCAGAATAATGACTTGAAAATCGGAGGAAAAAGAGAGTTTTTGGCACTAGTTTGGTGAAAATGCAAATGAAATGGTAAATGAACTAGTTTTGACCTATATTATTTACTTTTACCATTTTAATTTCAAATTAAATTAATTTTAAATATTTTTACCTATGTCATAAACCTAATGAACTTTGAAAAGTGTCGATATTGCAGGTTGAGAGATCTGAGGACCAGACTTTTGATATGGATCCTCCTTTTTTGGTCGTTTTTCCGTGTATTTATGATGTATATATACTTTTAGAGTTTTTCAGGAAAAACTCCGAGCATGGTCTTAATTCTTTTTCACGCTCGTGAAACTATGAGAATGTAATCGAGTGACCTTTATTGTTTTTTTCAGACTCGTAATGGCAATACGAAAAATAAACCCTATGGAGTCTCCTTTAAGCTCTTTTCAAGCTCCCTAAACATGAAAATATAGCCGAACGACCTTGTTCTTTTCACGCTCGTAAAAGTATTTGAAGAGAACGTCTGATGAGTGATAGATTATCTCTTTTTTCGGTCTCGTCAGACTAACTTATGAAAAATGACTTTTTGGAGTTTTCTTTAAGTGTTTTTCAGACTCTCTAAACACAAAAAACCTCTGAGTTTGCTTTCTTTGGACTCGTAAAACAAGGATCAAAAGGTCCATATGGGATCGAACCACTCCTTCCTAGGGTTTGTTAAAAATACTCCAAGGGAATCATCCGAAGGATGAGCTTACATTACAAGCATATGTTATCTTCCTCAAGCTTGCGTAAAAATAAAGAGGTACTCGCCAGAAATGGTGGGAGAAAATTGGGAAATAAATGTATATCTGTATCTGTGTTAGTGGCAGTAAGTCGCTCTTGAACATGACACCCCTATTTATCATTGTATCTGGGTTGGGAAATCCATTTGTCTCTCGTTTGACCATCCACAAGTACATATGTTGGGTCCTCCTTGAGTCAATGTTTCCAATACAATTGTCGTATCATTCATATGTTCAAGAGAGGTTCAACCTAAAACAAGCCTTCTATCGAGTTGGCCATATGCAGTCCTCAAATCTTACCATGTCGACCTTCCTTGAGTCAGTCCTACATCACTTTATGCTTCGATCTACTTCAAATCTGTTACATATTTCGTGTAATTGATGGGGGATACATTAAGGCCCTCCCGTGAAGAGTCTTTTATTGTCGACTTCAACTCATTATCTAAGAATTAGACTTAGAAATCATTTATTACCTTGGAACCCACATGCCTCAATGATAGGTCTCCTTGTTTTCAACAGTGGGTTCACATCATCGTCCCCTGATTGGAAGATTCCATCGAGTATTCGACTTCAACTCATCAATTCACATTCGTTGGAATGTACTAGAGTACCTTGGGGTTCGTTGACATCAATGGTGATGATCCATGTGGATATTGGTGTCCACCCACCTTTTCCAACTGGCTCAAAACAATTTTCTGGCAATTTTGGCAATTTACTATTTTTAGCAGTTTTAACTTCCGGGGCCATTTTGAGGGCCAAAATGAAGGTTTTTCAGGATCGATCTTTTCAATAATAGGTGAAGGAATGATTGAGCCCTCAAAATGAATCTCCTCTATGATACCTTTCCAACGGTCTATCATACGCCTAAAATGGAGATCGTATGCAAAAGTTACGACCTCGAGAAGTTGATGTACTAACTTACCCAGACGGGGCCCACATGACTTTTGGCGCTTCATCTCCTAGGGTTAGGTTTTTGGATGTCTAGGGTTTTTGGCATTCCTGTTTATTGTAAAAAGGCCCTTAGAGCCTCATTGTAATCATCTTCTTGAGAATGAGCACAACCGTCACATCTCTTCTCAGAGATAAGCCACCACCATTCCAGCAAGCTTGTTTCCACTGTATTTTACAGTTTCAACTTATTTCCTTATTGAATTAAAAACCAATTTTACTGTATCTCTATTATTTTGTGTTCAACACCTATTAATAATCTGTAGTCATTTTTTTCTTCTCATAAAATCCGGATCAATGGTATCAGAGCGGTCTGCTCCTTGTCGTCTTAATGCATGTCCCCAACGAGGTTGGAGTACAAAGAGTTGGGTCTCGAGCTTGTTTCTCTTGAGGACAAAAGCTCTTGCATGCCCAAGCGACCTCTCATGGCAGGAGAAAAGAGAGATGATGAGTCAAGATATCCTTTCAAACTGTTGATTGAGGAAGCCCTCATGCAACAAAGGAACAAGATGATGGATAGTTTCGCACAAATCCTTCAGCGACAACCAACAAGCGACACATCTTCTTCAAGCGGAGGTGCCGCCCCCTTCAAGGTACAAATAAAATTCGATATTCCTATATTTGAAGGTCAGTTAGACGCAAATGATGTAGACAAGTGGTTGAATCTACTAGAAGGGTATTTTTCTATCCATAACTTTTTGAATAGAGAAAATATTACTTTTGCGCTACTTAAAGACATTCCCCATGTCAAAGATTGGTGAGAAAATTTCTATGAGCAAAAGGAAACAGAGGAACCCTCATTATTTACAGTCATGCCCACATGGGAATCCTTCAGGGATTCTATTAAGGAACAATACTACCCTGTCGAAAGTTATGACAACTTGTATACCAAATGGACCACATTACAACAAGAAAGAGACCAAGCAGTGCCAGATTTCACAAATATCTTTCATACCTTGCGCACTAAGCTAGGTATCAAAGATTCAGTGCGACATCTGGTGCTCAAGTATCGCGACACTCTACATAGATACATCTAGACTAAAATGGAATTTATGGGCATCTCATCCTTGGGCGCGGCCTACCGATATGCCATCAAAATCAAGCAGAAGCTCAAACAAAAGATGCGACAATTTGGGTCTAGGAACCCGTCACAACAAAAGCCAGGAAAGGGCGGCCCCAACCCATAGAACAAAGGACAGAGAAAATATGGACAGTATCAGGACAACCAGTCCAAGCCGCAAGCAAAGAAGGACACCAGGAAGACAAAGAAAGATATCAGAAAGTGGTGTGACTTCTATAAGAGCCCTTGGCATAACACTATCGACTACCGCTCAAAGCAGTCATTGGTGGCCGAAGTGAAAGCCTCTAAATCAAATGTGGGTTCAGACTCTGATCTAGAACCAGAAAGGGGAAGACAGATCATTGACACGGAACCCAATGCCACCATTGCTACCACCAAGCTCCATCCTAGTGAACCAAATGAGCCAAAAGAAGGAGAACACCTCTTCCATTCACAGATGTGGGTAAAAGGCACCCCGTTGCACTTCATCATTGATAGAGCTAGCCAGAAGAACCTCATCTCAGCAGAGGTCATCAAACGACTAGCCCTACCGACAACGCCACACCCACAACTATACACCATTGGATGGCTTCGTCAAGGAAGCAATCTCCGTGTCAACCAACAGTGCTGACTGTCATACAACATCAATCCCTTCAAAGACGAGGTATTGTGTGATGTTGCTCCTCTCTAATTTTGTGATGTTCTTTTGGGCCAACCTTATCTATGGAAACTTCATGTTGTATATGAGTCTAGGCCTTGTAGTGTTATTATTACTTTGAACAGGAAATTATACAGGATACCCGAGGTAGTCCCACCTAGTGCTATTTCCTTGATCTCTGCTAAGTAATGCAGGAAGGTCATCTCTTAAACATGGAAGTTTATCTTCTTCATGATTCACTCTCAGAATAAGAAAAAGATCACAACCACATCCATGGTCTCTGCGCTCGACCTCTCCACACAGAGAAGCAAGTAGATAAGGTCGTGGAAGAATACTTAGATATCTTCTCCTCACCTGCCGGGGTATCTTTGCACTGCCAGGTCAAGCACCCCATCGATTTGACCCCCGGTGCACTGCTGCCCAATGGGACAGTCTATTGCCACTCTCTGTTAGAGAATGAGGAGATCAAGCAACAGATCCAAGAATTGTTCCACAAGGGGCACATCCATCCCAGCTCATCACCTTGCAGGAGCCCAATCATGCTAGTATAGAAGAAATATGGAACCTGGCGACTCTGCATTGATTACCAGGCTTTGAATAAAATCACAGTCAGAAACTGGTACCCGATTCCCCGAATCGTCGACCTCCTTGATCAACTCACCGGGGCCAAATACTTCAGTAAGATGGACCTGAAGTTTGGCTACCACCAGGTCCCGATAGAACAAACAGATGTATGGAAAACCGCCTTCAAGTCAAAGGAAGGTATTTTTGAATGGTTGGTCATGCCCTTTGGTTTGACAAATGGTCGAGCCACTTTCATGAGGATGATGGACGATATCTTGCGACCATTAACCAATAATTTTGTAGTGGTGTATCTAGATTACTTTCTCATTTACAACAAGACTTGGGTCGAACACTTGCAACATATTTAATAGGTTCTGCACACCCTGTGGCAACACATGCTATATGCCAACTTGGAAAAATGCTCCTTCGGCATGGACAGGGTCCATTAAATGGGCTACATAATTGATCATCATGGCATACATGTGATCCAGCCAAGATCTAAGTTATCTGTGACTGGCTAGCCCCAACCACACTCACTGAGCTTCAGAGCTTCTTGGGCCTTGCCAATTTCTACCGTAGGTTCGTGTTAGGATTCTCCCATATTGCATGGGCCCTCAGCCAAATAACCAAGGGTGGTGGTAAGGTTAAATTTGCGTGGGGCCAGTCCCAATAATAACCGTTTGATGATTTGAAGCAGTGCTTGTGCTCAGCCCCAGTAATTTCACTACCAGACCTGCAGTAGCCCTTTGAGATCGAGATAGATGCTTCAGACTATGCAGTGGGCACCATTCTCACTCAGCACGACCACCCCATGGCCTATCATAGTGAGACACTATCAGATGTTGTTCGTAAGTACCCTACTTACGACAAAGAAATGTACTCCATTGTGTAAGTCTGTCGCCAGTGGTGACATTACATTCTTCAGAAGGAGACAGTCATTCACACTGATCATAAGACACTACAGTTCATGCAGACACAAGGAAAATTGTAGAATGATCACCATCAGAAATGGTCCACATACTTGCAACAATTCCACCTCAACATAGAGTATAAAATAAGAAGCACCAATCGTGTCGTTGATTTCCTCAGCAGACCGCCAATCGTGACACTCACCATGGTGATAGACTCCTACGGCCATGAGACCTCTGGATGGCCCCAACTCTATGAGACAGACCCAGAATTCACCACCACCTACCAAATGTTGGGTACAAATGTAGTTGTTGATAATTTCCATCTTTAGGGTGGGTTGTTGTGTCGTCTGGGCCATATCTGGGCTCCATCAAGCGAGCGAGCGAAGATGATCTGGGAAGCCTACTACAGTCGGGTGGCAGGACACTTCGACATCGAAAAGACAGTGACAATGCTACATAAACATTTCTACTGGCTGAAACTTTGATAGGAGGTCAGCAAGTATATTAGGTCCTGCACTGCCTGCGCTATTTCCAAACTGACCACTAAGAAACAGGGCCTGTACACCCCTTTTCCTACTCCTGACAGGCCATGGGAATCCATCTCAATGGACTACATGTCGGGCCTCCCGTCCACCGAGAAGGGAAATGACTGTGTTTTTGTGGTTGTTGATCGCTTTTCTAAGATGGCGATTCTTGTTGCCTACAAGAAGAACATCACAGCAGAGGCCACTACCAAGCTCTTATTTGAACGAGTCTGGGTACATTTTGGAATCCCAAAAACCATTGTCTCAGATAAGGACAGTCGATTTCTCAACACATTCTGGTCGAGCCTCTGGTCACTGCTGGAGACACTGCTGGAGACCAAGCTCACCAAATCCACGACCTTCCACCCCCAGACATATGGCCAAATCGAGGTCGTAAATCGAATGACTATGCATATCCTTCGCATGTATAATTGAAAGCACCCTCACACATGGGATGAGAGCCTTCCCTATGTCCAACATAGCTACAATCGAGCCCTGCATAGCTCAACCGACCACAACCCCTTTCAGGTGGGGTTGGGATTCCAACCATTGGGTCCCATAGATGTTGCACTTCCCCTTGCGGTCACATCGACTGACTCATCTCTTGCTCCAACTGAAGCTGACAAAGCCACCCGGTTCATTGAGTGGATCCAACACATCCACCAATAGGTTCAGGATATCCTACATAAGTCCAATGATAAGTATAAGCAGTGCCATGATCAACATCAGGTGCCACATAAGTTTCACGTGGGTGACAAAGTTTGGTTGCACTTGCAGAAAGAACGCCTTATAGGACCCCATCAAAAGCTTCACGCACTCCGTTATGGGCCGTACACCATCACCAAATCCATGGGGGATAATGCTTTTTACCTCAACATTCCTCCTTTCCTTGGCCTGCACCCAGTGTTCAACGTGGATCTCCTTCACCCTTATTTCCCACCATTATTGGACACCTTAGATGTAGCAGAACAACTGACACCAACATAGCTCAACCCCGACTACATACAATAGGCATCCAACGATCATATTATGGACACACATATCAAGGGCACTTGATAGCAAAGGATCCAGCTTTATCGAGTCGTCAAAGTAGGGAAGCTCCTGCACCAAGGCAAGTGGCTCACCTGGGGCCAAATTCAACAAAAATTTCCTCATCTGATGGGGGAACTCAACAAAATTGAGACCATTGCTTCCTAAGGAGGGAGGATTGATCCAGGTGGATATCGGTGGCCACCCAACTTTTCCAACTGGCTCAAAATAGTTTTCTGGCAATTTTGGCAATTTACTATTTTTAGCAGTTTTAATTTCTGGGGCCATTTTGAGGGCCTAAATGAAGGTTTTTCTGGATCGAGCTTCTAAACAAAATTAGAAGGAATAATTGAGCCCCCAAAATGGATCTCCTCGAAGATACCTTTCCAACGGGCTATCATACGCCTAAAACAAATATCGTATGCAAAAGTTACGACCCTGGGAAGTTGATGTACTAACTTACCCAAACGAGGCCCACATGACTTTTGGCGCTTCATCTCCTAGGGTTAGGTTTTTGGATGTCTAGGGTTTTTGGCATTCCTGTTTATTATAAAAATGACTTCAAAACCTCATTGTAATCATCTTCTTGCGAATGAGTGCAACCGTCACATCTCTTCTCAGAGATAAGCCGACACAATTCCAACAAGCTTGTTTCCGCTGTATTTTACAATTTCAGCTTATTTCCTTATTGAATAGAAAACTAGTTTTACTGTATCTCTGTTATTCTGTGTTAAGCGCCTATTAATAATCTGTAGTCATTTTTTCCTTCTCATAAAATCTAGATTAGGTGATTTCTCTCGCACTTGTTAACGATATCCATTAATGACCGGTAATCAAGTGGTTTCTACCATGTTCGACTTCGACACCTGTAATCACATGGCTAAATTCGTACTTCGGGACGATGGAAATGAAGACCCTGGATCTCACCATTCGATCTAGGTTGCGATGGAGTATTCATAAGTCTATACTGACACATAGATCCACTGTGTATGTCTCGTGGCTATGTCCAAATTTGAATTTTTAGAGCATAGATCCACAGTGTATTTCACGTAGCTACACTGACTCATGATGACATGGATCCACAGTGTATGTTTGGTGGCCATGAATCACTTGACACTTATGATTAGAGTCACTTGTATTCTGAGTATGGGAATACCTACCTCAGAAAATGGTATATTATTTTGCAGATGCTTGATTGTTTGTAGGTTCTCGACCAATGCAGTCCTTGTTCTCGACACACACATTCTACAAACTATTTCAGTTGTCACATGTTCCAACTTCATACTTTGAGGGGCATTCTATTACATATTATTTTGGTCACCCCTGTGATCAACTGACAATATGTGTATGACTCACTTCTATGTTCCCTGAAGATACTAAATGAGACTTTCTCCACGAGAAAGTGAATCATCTTTCTTTTCTTTAAAACCATATCAAAGGAGATCGTTGCACCCTGCTAAATGATTGGGGTGTGACAATGCTTGATCGTCGCATGCTACACCAAAATGGACTGCAGAGTTGCTGTAGGCTACTTGTGCTTAGGATGCGACGATGCCCAAACAAGGGAAAAAGGTGAAATTCACTAAAGTTATAGAAGGGAATCTTCTAGAAGATGAGGTGGCCTCCGATCGGTTTGGATCTTACTTGCTTCTTTGATTTAGTGGGATCATCCTAATCTCCTCATTCATCCCTCTTTCTCCCTATATAAAGAGGGATCTCTCATGGGAAAGGCTAGGCTGGCTTATGCATGAAGAATTCTGCTGAAGACGGTACTTTTGATAACTTTGCTTTAGCTTTCCAAGTCAGGTTGTGAATTTACTCTTCATAAAAAGCATTAGAGCAAAGCTGTGTGTGTTGAAGTAAAGGGCCATTGGAAGGGACCTTACAACATCAAGGCATAGGTTGTATTCTCCACTTTCATCAATATAATACAATGATACATTTCTTCCCTATAAAAGTGTCTCCATTTTTATTGTATAACTCTTTGATCTTATACATAGGCTTCATTGGAATATATATATCGTTGTTCTCTCTCTTTGTTTGTTTGGGCTTCTTAATAGGTTGAACATCCCACAAATCCAAATATGGAGCAAGGACGACACTATCGAGGATCAAACGTCATTTAAATGGTATGTCATTTGTCCCTCTCTGAACTAGTTTACATTACAAAGAAATCTAAGGAGAAGCTTGTATTCTGCTCTATTTTTGAAATATCCCTTATCCCGTTGATCAAGATATTTGCTACTGATCTAATGTTCTGTCTCGTAGATCTGATAAACTGGGGGTTTTTGGATGCGTTTCAATTGTGTGTTTGAGATATTTATGGTTATTGCATGTGGATGTTGGTTATTGCATGTGCATGTGACACATTTATGGTTTAAACAATATATAGAGGATACATGCGGAAGTAAAGAACATCAACTGCCCAATAACATGTATTATGCAACTCAAGCATGGAAATACAATAACATACTAGAAATATAGAGTATAATCGTCAGCTAGATCTCTTGGATCGACACTGGAATACAAGAAAATAGCATAAAAATACCCATGATTAGAAGATGAAGGAAGATATGATGTGTGAACGGATAGATCAACAAAAACATGTGATTCCGGAGAGGTACGGTAACCGCTACCAGCTGTAAACTCATCCAGAAGGATAGATCGTTAGAATGAGCTGGAAACTGCTCCAATAGAAGCGCCCTGGCCTCTAGACTAAAATGGATGAGTGTCGTATGTCATATCTGGTCTCTGAGGCATTGGATCTGGACCCCTGGGGGGTTTTCACACCTCCTGGGACACTGGATGCGCCCCAAATCATTCCACCAATAGAATCTGCTGCTATAGGACTCGAAACAATCGTCTCGCCAAATGTGAAATTGGGTTGGGAGGGTTTCCTCGGATTTGCTCTGATTCTCCGTCTGCAACCTCAAATGTCCTGCCGAAAGAGCTGCGCCCTAAATGGATGGATGATGCGCCCTACAAGATTCCACCGTCAGAATCTGATGGAAAGTGGCTCAATATAAGCGCCCTAACTAGATCTCAACTGGGTCGTAAGGAAAATGCAATATGAGCTCGGACCTCGTGCAACTCCACAAACCCTCAATCTGACTTGTGCCGTCATTGGCTGAGCTGCACACACTTCAACTAGATACTCCTGAATAGCACGTTGAAATACCTGGATGGTATATTCGATGGGCTAGGGTGTGTCTCTCAACACCGAAACCTATCAATGGTGGTGGTTTCCTCCAGAAATCCACTAAACAATAAAGTCGAATCTCTTCCTCCTCTGGGAACTCTCAACATCAAATCATAACAATGCATAATGAGGAATTAGGTCAAATTCCTCCCTTTATACCATTCCCAATATAACTCACCATTGACCTAACTTAAGCTAGGCGCTTTTCCTCCTAAGGTAAATAATTAATTAATTAAGTCCCCTTTTAACACCTTTTTATTCTAATTCTTCGTTGACTTAGGCTTAAGTGACTTTTTCTAAGTATTTTGGCTTAATTCATCGTTTAGCCATCAATTCCTCCTTTTTTGTCCATCTTGTTCCCTGTTTGTGCCTGACAATAGTCTACGAGAACACATAGTGTTGGCACAGGGCTAGACCCAGGGTTCAATGCTACAACAACACACCAACAAAACCCTAACTACCGGCCCTTTTAGCAACACCTGCAAAGAAGATGAAGTCTCACCGAGGTAGAGGCACGGGTGGTTACAGGACTCTAATGTCTCGAACCTTAGCTGGGACATAGATCTGTGATTGTAACACTTTAACAGAGCACTTAACAGTTACAGTTCATCAATATTATCCTTTAGCTTATAGCGTAGATAAACCCTAATAACATAACGATGCAGTATTCAAACAGATCCAATATAATCAAGCACTAAGCACATAAAACATAGGTCAGATCTATCACATTATTCAACACTAAGCTATCATATCAGATTCATTTAACATACATCAACGCATGAAGCATTTAATCACATAAACAAGAGAACACCCAAAATGCACAAAGCAACCACAACACAAGATATACGTGGTTCACCCCCTGCCCGGGGCTACATCCACCAATTCTTCTTCTCTTTATTGTCTTATGTCAATCTTCTACATGCACAGAGCCTTGAGATCTTACTCCACAGAGGACAGGAGATCTGTGCACTTCACTAGATCCTCCTTCCATGAAATACAACACAAAGACTCTTCATAATGTCTTACAATCACTTGCACTTAGCTATGCAAGTCTCAACATAGCATGCACAAAGCACGTACAAGTTGCACTTAGCACAATGTGAAACCTCTCTTCGATCACATAGATCGAACTACTTCCTACATTGCCTAGATTTCTATTTATACATTACAAAAAGGGCCTAAACATGGGTAAACCCATGGGCCGACATCCCCATACACGTTACATAAGCCCAAAACCCAAAAATCCCTAAAAAGGGGCCAAGATCCCGCGATCTCCGCTCCGACTTTCGCTCTGCTTTCGATAGCCTGTCGAAGTCCCAAAAGTAGGTCAAACATGACCAAGGATCCTCAAAACTTGGTCAAGGGCCAACAGGCCCTCAACACTCACCTGTGACTCATCCCAAGTCACTCTGGTTTGGGTAGCTCTGCTTCGAAATCCTTGATCTTGGCTCGAGCTACTTCGACCTGTTGTTGTTCCACGACCTCCTGTTTGGCGAACTCTGGGATTACTGCTTCATTGACAGGTCCCTCTAAGCATTGTTCAACTGCAGTGACGACTTGCTCCAGTTTTTCTCCTAGGCCTTCAATCTCTGCGAATAGTTGGCAAGCCTCATCCTGTATTGGTTGGAGCCTCTAAGTCACTTCCATGACTTTGCTCTGAATGGTGTGGACCTATTGTTGAGAAGTAAGTTGTTCTTGGGATTGCTTCATCCTCTCAATAAATGACAGGGGCTTCAACTGCGCCTGTACTGTTTCTGCTTACTGCTTTGCCTCTTGGAGCTGTGACTCCAATGCCTTTAATTCAGGATCCTCAGTGAGTCGCTCATAAGTCTAGGCACTGCGATCACTTAGTTGTTTACATTCCATGGAGAGGGCCTTAATTCTTTCAAATGCGCCTTGAGCAGTTGCTTCTCTTTGATCTTGTACATCCGGTGGAGTGTTGGGCACTGTTCGTAGCTCTAAGTCTGTTATTCTTTGTTGTAGCTGCTGGATAGCTTCTACGAGATACACAACTTGATGCTCCACTCGGTCTTCTGCCTTTGGCTCTAAGGTTGTCACAAAGTGAAGTGCTCTGTCGACTGCTTCTTTAACTCCAAGCTATTATGTGAGGAACTGTTCTTTTTCTTGCTTGGCCTACGCCCTCTCTTCTTCAAACTTGGCTTGAAGGTCCTCCTTCTCCTTTTGTGCAACCCGACATTTCTCTACCATTTCTTCCTAGGCTTGTTTTAGGGCTATTGTAGCCTAGTCTTTCTCAGCTTGTGCTTGACGAAGGTGAGCTTCACTCACGTCAGCTATTCTGCAGAGTTAGGCAGGCTCATCTCCCAACTCTGGTTCTTCTGATGGTGGGGGTGCAGTGGATACTGCGCGGCTGGATTGAAGGGCCTATTATACCCCTCTAAGTTCAACCTTGATTCTATCGTACATCTCCTCCTGCTTGGCTTCATGTTTCTATAAGATGTCCTGCGAGGCATCTACTACAGCTGCAATGATGAAGTCGAAGTCATCTACAGTGAGCATAGTTTGCATATTAGTCAAGGTGGCTCTGGATTTCTTTCGAGAAGTGGGTTTCATGGGGGAAACCTTCCTTTTCTTCAAGGGATCAACCTCATCAACATGATCCTTAGGCGGTGTTACTTCGCCTTTCTTCTGCTGATCTTCTCTGCCATTTGTCTCTTCTACTTCATCATCACCCCCTCAGCTAGGTGATACTAAAGCAGTTTCTTTCGATGCGCTACTCAAGTCTTGGACTTCTTCAGTCTTCTTTCTTCTGCTAGTTCCAAGTGTGCCGTGTTCTTTGTGAGCGGCGTTCGAGCTATCAAGTTTGGGATCAAACATCTCTGTAGGGTCAGCGGGGATGAGGAGATTTGCAAACTAGTCCTTGGTTATCTCTTCAAGGTCCTCCTCTGTGAGCTTATAGTATGACTGAAGCTCCTCTTTATGTTCGTCTGTGTGTGCAATGATATAGATGAAGTGTCGATCTATGTGGAACTTCATGAGAGGTCTGAACCGGTACAGGGTGTTTGGCATCATGCGAGGGACAACTTCAATGGCCTTCTTCAGTTGGAGATAGTACGTGTGGAAGACCACGTTCGAATGCCAATGTTTTCCCATATCGCTCAAGTACCAGAGCGTGGTGAACTTCGCAGTGAGCGGCTCGAATGGCTCGATGTTTGGGAAGGTCACACCTTTCGACATATCCCAAGCGGTAAACACGATGAGGATCAGGAGCCAGCTAAAGTGGAACTCATAACCTTGATCCTGAGCTTCGCGACAGTTGACCAAGTACTTCGCCCAGTTCATCTGGAGTCCTTCTACACATTTCTCATCGAGGTCAACAACGAATCTTGTGACCTTTGTAGGTTCGTTCTTTCTTACGAGATTTCCTACAATCAGCTGTCAGGCCAGGTGCACTGCGCCATTCTGGATGGAAGCTACCTTGTAGCCTTGCGTTCCCTTTTCTACATCGCCATATGTGTCTTTGATCTTTTGTGCCAATGCGTGATCTGTAGCCTGTCCTGGGTAGAATTCCTGCGGGTCGGGTTGGGTCCCTGCATGCTCAATACGGTGATCCTATGGATCAACGTTGGATCAACTGTGATGCATCGGTCTAGCCATAGGTAGTCGCCATGGTAACATGAGAGAAGGAGCTTAACACACGCATTAACCTCTTGGTGTCGTTCAAAGTGCGAAATCTTCATTACATTCAAGAGGGTGGACTGCGCGAGGTTCATAGTCCACGACTGGGGGATTATTTTCGAGTTCTTCCCCTTCGTCCTGGTCAAGTATTTGTAAGGAGTGAGCATACTATGGTTCTTGCGGTCTCCTAGGTTGAAGTCGTTGAACTTCAACGTCGCGATCTTATCCTGCTACGTTCTAACTGCACGTATCCCCTTTGGGAGGTATGCAATAACCATGGTGTAATCAAAGTCCCTTGGAGCACTGTCACGATGTAGTCTGGTAAGATGGTCGGGATTAACTTCACGTTGGCTAGGTCATCTCTGTGCTTGGTTCTCTTTTTTGCTACCAGTCGGGATGGTCTGGATCCGCGAGCAGTCGATGGAGAGGCTTGCACTCCTCTTGTCAATGATGCTTGAATACCTACAGACATTACTTTCTCGGAAGTGAGATCGACGAGAACTTCTTCGACGGATTTTTCTGCGGCACTGAGCTCGTTTGACATGCACACTTAGATCGAATAACTTGGGTGGATGAATGAGTGTGCAATTCAATGGAACATGTGTCGATCTCAATAAACAACGTGATAGCAATGAGTTGGCTTGGATACAATCCACAAAAGTGTTCTCGGTGCAACAGTCGATGGACTAAGTAGACATGATGTAACAGATCTCTCCAACGGATGAGAGGTCTTCATCAATGTGGTTCTATCCATTGCGTAACGGTCCCAATGGTCTGATGGCGAGTCGTCAGGCCATTACTGTTGTTCTAACCATTTGGGTCATCGGGCTAACGGTTATAATGCTTCCAACAACTATATCGCTTCGCCATGGCGAAGTGCCATGTTGCGCTGTTTTGATATCCTGACAAAGTTCCAGTCTTGCAAACCTTCCCTCTGTGAAGTCTCCTTTAGGACCTTCTGTAACTTTTCTATCTTTTCTCTCTTCTTACTGAGTTTTCTAGCCTTCTTCCCGCTGATCTTCGTCTCTATATTCCTCTTTACATTTTGATTCTTATCTCCTTTTGGCATAGTAACTTTGTGTTGTTGAGATTCTTTCATAGGGTCAGAGAGTAATACGTCTTCTCTAGCTGGGGTAGGTACTTCAGTCTTCTGTGAGTCTTGTGTTCTTTTAACTTCAAGATCCAATTTTCTGGTTCTAAGTAGCTTTGATCTGTTCTCCCGTTCTTCAATCAAGTGTGCTATCCTCCTAGTCATGAAATATTTTAATTCTTGCTTCTTCTGCTCTAAGACTTCCTGTTCTTTTCTTCTGGCCTGATCCTTTTCAATCCAAGGTTTTCCTAGTAATATAGCAAATGGGGTGTTGTTCTCAATAAATTTAATAATCTCAAAATCTTCCTTTGTCAAAGTTCCATGAGCACTCATAGATATATGGGTGAGTCTTCCACATAGGGTTATCAACTTTCCTCTAAATAATCCTATTCCTCCCAATGAAGGAATCATAGCAGGTTTTCCTAAAGTTTCCCAAGTTCTTTCTGTCATGATATTCACCCGTGTTTCTTCATCTAGAACACAATCAATGTCAAAGTCTCCTATTCTTGATTCTATGCATTCTTTTTCTTTGAAGATCTCCGATAAGTTGGTATTTCTGTGATCATTTAGGATTTCTTTCATTTGTAGTAATACATTCTCTAATTCTTTCTGGGGTTCTTCCATGGTATTAGTTTCATGATCTTCCTCAGGGTTTTCTTGTCTCATATTCATCGTGTCAAGCTTAGAAATCATTATGGGGAAATCTAAAACTTCATGATCCATAGATTTACAACAAAGACAACTAGGTCTTCTGCCGGGGCATTCCTTAGCAAGATGTCTCAGTCTTCTGAAATTGTAACAAAGAGTTAATCCTCTCTTTCTTTAAATGATCCCTAGCCTTTCCTGTACTCCACACTAGGATCATAGTAGCTAACTTGCAAAAAATTCTTTCTAGGATCCTGCATCCATTTGTTAGTCCAAACATTCTTTCTATGCATAGGAATAACATATCTTTCACTATTTTTGTCAGATCTACTCATATCAAACCTGCTTTTATCTAGCTGTGCCCTACTCTTCAAGCTAGGACAAAATTTATCAAACATACCTAGATCCTTACTTTTGAAACAAAAATTTCCACTTATCTTACTTTTTCAATCAAAACTTTTCACTGTTCTTACCTTTATAAGAGCACAAAGCTTTCAGGTCTTACCTCTTTCCTTCAGATTTGACTCTTCTTCTTGGCACAAAGCTTCACAGGTCAAGTAGAATACTGCGCACTAGGGCAACAGATCTACGCACTGAGATTTCTCTTTTTATTTGCTTAAGTTCCCAACAATCACAATTTCAGGTCCCGACAATAGAACCATTTATTGGCACAGGGGAAAACCCAGGGTTCAATGCTATAACAACGCACCAACAAAACCCTGACTACCTGCCCTTTCGGCAACACCTGTGAAGTAGATGAAGTCTCACCCGAGGTAGAGGCAGGGGTGGTTGCAGGACTCCGATGTCTGCAACCTTAGCTGGGACACAGATATGTGATTATAACACTTTAATAGAGCACTTAGCGGTTATAGTTCATCAATATTTTCCTTTAGCTTATAGCGTAGATAAACCCTAATAAAAAAAACGGTGCAATATTCACACAGATCCAATATAATCAAGCACTAAGCACATCAACATAGGTCAGATCTAACACATTATTCAACACTAAGCTATCATATCAAATTCATCTAACATACATCAGCGCACTAAGCATTTAATCACATAAACAAGAGAACACCCAAAACGCACAAAGCAACCACAACACAGGATATGCGTGGTTCACCCCCTCCCTGGGGCTACGTCCACCAATTCTTCTTCTCTTTATTGTCTTCTGTCAATCTTCTACATGCACAGAGCCTTGAGATCTTACTCCACAGAGGACAGGATATCTGCACACTTCGCTAGATCCTCCTTCCCCGAGTTACAAGACAAAGCCTCTTCACAGTCTCTTACAATCACTTGCACTTAGCTCTGCAAGTTCTCAACATAGAATGCACAAAGCACGTACAAGTTGCACTTAACACAATGTCTAGCCTCTTTTCGATCACATATATCAAACTACTTCCTACATCACCTAGATTTCTATTTATACATTACAAAAAGGGCCTAAACATGGGTAAACCCATGGGCCAACATCCCCATACCCGTTACATAAGCCCAAAACCCAAAAATCCCTAGAAAGGGGCCAAGATCCCGCGATCTCCGCTCCGCCTTTGATAGCCTGTTGAAGTCCCAAAAGTAGGTCAAAAATGACCAAGGATCCTCAAAACTTGGTCAAGGGCCAACACATAGACTACTAAGTCACTCCCTGTTGGCATACTCTTAGGAACGGGACATCACAATTTTGTTCTAATTTCATGTTGAAGTTAGGGAGATTAGTTTGTGTCCGCACTTACCGATTTGTCCGATAACACCAAGTACAAATTCTTCTTTCTACTATCAATGGCTAACAAAGGAAAATGGTGAAGAAAAGAGTGGTGGACTAGTCAAGAGGAGAGAGTCCTAACACTTGTTATGGATGCCCAAATCTTTCTAAGAGGAAGATGGCTTCCCAAAGCTAAAAATGAACAGTATAACAATACTCAAATTCTTCCTATTTTTTTGCATACAATGGCCCTTTATTTATAGGAGGATGAAAATATTTTTCCAAACTAGTTTCAAATTTGAATGGGAGGCCCTTGGAGGTACCTCCCATCCTTTTCAGTGATCCGAAGGCAAAATTTGGGGGCGATTTTGGGTATGGGGGAGATCCCCTTCATCCCAAAAGTGGTTGAGGCCTGACCAAACCCACCAATGCACCATTTCTGCGTCCGCACAGGTGTTTCGACTGTCAGTCACACACTATGTGCATCGTACATCGTGTTAGCCTGCGTGGATGTGCGTGCATTGCTTTTGTTGAATGTGCGCAGATTTCTAGAACCACTTTTTTAAAGTTTCATTATTGTCTTACCAAACTGAGTGTAATCCTTCCATAAGTATTGGTAGTATGATGTATTTGTGTTAATTGTTTCTTCATCCATTGTCTGTATTTGTAGTGAGCCATTTTTCGGTGATAATAGATTCCCCCTGATGTGTGAGGTTAGGAGCATACATATAGCCGAAATACATCATCGTTTCTTTTGGTGATGATGACATTGTGTATAAAGTGAGAAAAATTGAATGTGAGGAGTTGTGAGAGCCATTCGTTGGAGGGAGAGGGGAAGGATGATCACTACAAAGTAAACAACAAAAAGTGTTTGTACAAACGAGGCATGCATACCTCATGCTCGTATCATGATACCATAAAGGGATAACAGTAACTGAACCTGCTGACGAAGTAGATACCTGCAACGCCCTCTGGGGCGTTAAAAACAACATATGATGATTCTGATGACAGACTTGGTTCTAAATCAAGTGGTGATTGACTCAAAGGCATTGATGAACTAACAAATTCAAAGGTCTTTGGATGCTACTAAAAACGACAATGGACGCAAAGTAAGATCCACCGTAATATGAAATTTTGCTGGAGTCGAATGTCATGGGGATCAAC
>JASDQU011507643.1:0-14011 GCA_032191745.1 Picea mariana
CATATGTGAGTCTGGTTGGAAAGCTATCATCAGCCTGCATCATTGAAAATCGTGTCAGAACATGTCAACGGTAAATCATCAAATCAATGAAATATCATAGTAAATAAATCAACCCAAATAGCACACTCCATGACTCAATCCAGAGTCCAAGGTGTTCCACCGATGCCTCTGCATCCTGAAGGTCAAAAACCCTGCACACTCAATAAAAATGAGTCAATAGCACCCGTCTACATCAAATAGTAAAACATCACATCGTTTATCCATCGCATCATAATCAAGTATAAATGGTTTAACATCATAAAAGTCCAGATCACTTGCGAGCAAGTGTCCTCAAAAAATAAGTTTTCTCAGTGCGCCAGAGCAGGATGTTACAATCAAGCCCAAGATAGCTCATTATAAATCTAGTAGAGAGAAAAACATGATGGTACAACTATTATTGATAGATTGAGGGAATTTTGTTTGAGAAAATTCAGAAAACAGAAAGAGGCCAGAATTGAATGAAAAATGGACTATGCAATGTTTAGGCAATCACATCTCGAGTTACAGGAGATAAAATCAGACCTGCAAGGGAACATTAAAAAGATTAAGCAGAGAAAAGGAAGTTGGAGTGATCTTATTCAACGAAATGACACAAGAAACACCCATGATAACTCGAAGAACAAAAGAGGAGACCAACGAGCAGAGTTAATGATATTTTAAAAAATATCACTCATTAACAAAAAATAAAATGAACATAACTACTCAAAAATCTGTTCAACTTTCGGTTATAACGCTTACCTTTTAATTTACGAAAAATGTAAGAGAATTTTGAATTGTATAATGACAAAACAAAGTGATAGAAAATGAACAGTCACAAGAATTGAGGAGTCTATCTTATCTTATAAAAGAGAACTCATTGAATGTAAGAAGGGACTTTTTTTCTATTGTATACACTGAGAATAATTTTATTTCTAGATATATGAAGAGCATAAGGGGTTTTGAAGTCACAATTGTTATCAAATGTGTTTGGGACTACTCCACTAATGTGTTTGTTATTCAATTTTTTTTTAGTGCTAATCATATGAACTATTTCTATGCTCAATATTTGGAATGCTTATGATGTTATGATTTCTTCTGAGTACAAGGATGATGTTCCATGTCTTATTTACAACTATTTGTGATAACTTTTGCAACATTATTGTTTTAACATATTATTTTCTACCATGAACTATTTTTGCTATAAAAAATATCATTTTAAATTGTATTCATCTATTATCTTTTCTCCTGCATAGGATAAGATAGAAGTAGTTAGATTGTATTATTATTTTTCTGTTTTAGATTAAATTTAGAATTAATTAGAATTCTTTGAGGGATAGTTCGTTGTTTCCCCCCTTTTTATTCTTTTAATTCTTAGTGGAAACCATACCCATATACTGGTTGGAAACACCATCCCAAATGAGAGTAGGTTTGATTAGGACCTGTCATCGGGCATTCTCTCTTACATGTTTGACATGCCATTTGGATATGTCAACATAAATGATGCTAGAAGGAGGGCCAGATGACAAGATGAGCCCATGGAGTCATTCTTGTTATTGTTTTGATATTTATTAATGGCTCCTTTCCATATCCCTTTATGGAGATGTTTTTCTGGTACTCTACATCTTAAAACTCCTAGAAATATTTTACATTTCTTGTTGCAAATTAAATTTGATGGTAAGGGAGAGATAATTGCATCTAAACAAATTTTTCAATTTTGATTTTTTTTTCTCATAATATTAAAGATGAAAGTATCATTTTCATGTTGTTAACTCTCACTTTTATAGGCCAAGTCAAGAGCTAGTGTGACACTTTCCCTACTGCCTCTATTCACACATGGGAGTAGTTTATGTGTCAATTTTGGCATGCTTTTGAGAATTATGATTATGATGAATTGTGTGTAGAAATATCAAAGATTAGGAAGAACAAAGATGAATCTCTTGAAGATTTCCTTTGAATGATAGGTCCTTTTTCAATGATTTGGTTCTTCATTTAATTTCTCTCACTAATGAAACATATCAACAGGAGGATGAAAAATCTAAATCATGTCTTAATGCTACTTTACATGTTGATATGGATTTGCATGATAATGTTGAAAATACTAATGTATTAGTTGGAATTCATATGTATAGATGTTTCTTTAATATGGGGGATATATATCAAAGAGAGAATTATTTTTCAGAAGAAGCATATGTATACACTCACCACTCCATTCCCCCTTTCTTTCCTTGTGATGAAAACCAAACCTCTTATATAGTAAATTTGAGTTCATATTTTTTTGTAGTTGACCAAGAAGAAGGTTTATTTGTTGATAATGGGACACTTAGGGTCGCATCGATGGTTATTTCAGGTTCTCATTATCCTACCTCATCTTTTCCATCATAAGAAATGGAGGAGGAAGTTATGGAGAAAGACCTGAATGTTGATCAATATGTTAATGAGGAAAATATGGACATACATAACATTAATTTTTTCTCACCAATGGATAAAGTGAAATTAATTTATGCTTATTTGAATTTTTCTGCTGTCATAAATTATCCTATTTTAACCGTGTTATATCAATAAGGTTTTCATATTGTTTCCGGATCATTTATTTAACCTTATTGCTTTAAAAATTCTTGTGATTTGCTACTCTTTTATAACCATGAGTATGTTTTGAAAGATATTTCAGATTCTCATATTTTGCAGGAGCAAATTAGCAACCACATTGGTCATTTCACTCAAGGAGAGGAAGTAAACATAGATGGCATAACACGTTTAGCACAACAATCCACTTTTTGATTGGAAAATGAAAACAATGTTGTGGAAGTAGGTGTTGATTGTAAAACAATTCCTAGTGTGAGGCCTACCGATTCACAATCAGTCACAAATGTGTTGAAGGAAGAGGGACCCCCATTCAAAGATGCACCTTTTGGAATTGTTTCTTGTTCAAGAGAGTATTTTCACTCTCTTAATTCTTATACTTACTATTTTTTTCATGTTGGTCTTTTTAATGGCTTGATCATGTAGGAAGACACCCATTATCCTATTCAAACAAACTTTATAGGGTCGATCCCTTTTGAAGTAATTGATGGTGGTAATGTGCATATCGAAGATAGAGAGATTAAGGTCTCTTCCCATGAACTTATTAATTTTATGCCTTATCAACCTTTTTCATGGGATGAAGGAAATGTTGTAGCAAATGTATATCTGACCATGTCTTTTTCTTTTTCATCTTCATGTTTTATTAGTAGAGATTTTTTTTGTTCATGAAGTACCCCTTTAGTAGAGATTTATGATGTTAGTGGCTTCCACCATTTTCTTAAAGATATTCCTTGTACCATGGTGGGTGATAGTCCATATATATCATTTGATCCCACTAATTTCTCTCAAATTGATGGTTGCTTGAAGTATGAGCCTAGGGAGGCATGAAAAGACAATGAGGCACTTTGGTCTACATCGACGGTTATGTCAAAAACTCATTCTTTTGGCATGTATTTAGGAATTAATAAGTATATCAACACATGGATTCTCTCACCAAGTACACTTCATACATATTTTATACATGGTTCTAATTTGGTATGCTACTTTTCCATTAACTCCATCCATCAATTCCATGTTAATCATGGTAGATTTTATGATAGAATTGAAACACGGTTGGAGGAATCTTATTCAACTAATGTTCCCATGAATTATTACTATCACATATTTAATATGGTGAATAGAGTTTTACATGTTTTATTTTTTCCTAATTTTAGTCTATTTTTATTCCAAGTTTTGTTACTAATTTTTTATAATGAACATGTGTTTGCAGGCTTGGAATTATATGGTTGGCTACATTGACATTATGACTTCACCTAGTTCATTATTTTTCAGCCATTATAGCATATGATAGGAGTAGAGTAGAATATGCTAGTGTATTTTCTTTACATAGTATTAGCTTTGCTTTCTACTTTTTGATTAAGTTTCTTGTTTCCTTTTATTTTATTACGGTTGAATGATCAATAAATGGATTTCTCAACAGAGGTGGAAAGAAATAGAGGGATTGCACACTAATTTTTCCCTTGAATAAAAATTTAAGTTTTGAGATGGGAAAAATTGTTTTGTCTCATTCTTAAAACTTTCCATGTGTTGGGGTAATTTTTAGATCACCAATTCTATTTATTCTTCACCTTGTCAAAAAAAAATTCAAGCATTTTGTCATCTTACAAATGGGTCTTTTAAATAAAAGATACTATTAAGTTCCTCCTAGGATGAAAATGAAAACTCAAATTCATTCCATCTTTATATCTTCATTATTCTAATTTAAATATTTTGCTTCATTGAATTTATTTAGAATTTTGATCTTGCTCTCCCATACACATTGTATTGAAATTTTAAGTGTTAATTTCCACCCATCTAAAATTCAAGCCACTCTGTTTTCTTTTAATTTATTTGGATGATTATTTTTGGGTTTGGAGTTATCCAAATAGTTTCTTACCCATTCATTATTTTCTTTGGCTACTTTCAACCAACATAATTTATGTATGGACTTTTCATAGCATAGCGAATTTGGATGATCTTTTTTTTTTCTTTCAACACCTCTAGCTTTAATTCTTGGATTTTGGATATGCATATTATGCTCTATTCAATCAGTCTTTCGAAGATGAGTATTCCTTTAATCTTGCAACTTGCTTAATCCAAATATCTTCTTATATGCAAGAACATGAGATATTTTTTCAAATTATCTAAAAGCATGTTTTGACATTATGGACAACACTATTCTATGAATCTTTTTGTTGAAATCTATTTCCAAAAATTTATTGGGAATCAATCATTTTATTTACCAATTCAGTGGTTGATTGAAAATTTAATCCTAATCCTATCAATCACGAGTATTTCAAACCTGACATTTTCTTGGAAAGTATCTTTATATCCTTTGGATTTGATGATTTTAAGTCACTCATTATGGTTACATAATTGAGTAATCTGAGTTTTATCAGGAATTAGTACTACCTACTTATCTCAATGTTGAAATCATTCAAATGTTTGGGGGTTGTAAATACCTTGGTGGTAAATGTTAGTGCAAATTCTATGATTCCAAATTTCTAGTTTTCGACATTTTTATCCATGATAATAAGTTTTCAGGTGCGAATATCTAGTGGGATGTAACTCATCAACTATTGGGCCTCACACTCTTTAGCATTCCTTAAACTAAAACTCAGTTTATTCATAACTTTGAAAGATAATCATATTTGGGTTATGTTGGAATATCTTTTATTTGATCTCTCTTACTCATGAGCTTACCGATTTTTTTTCCAGATTATATGTTTAGTTCTTTTGGACGGAAAATAGATCTGGTAGAGAGACAAGTTGCATACTCATCGACATTTCATTTCCTCATATTATTCATGATATGTAAGCTCAAGGAAGTGAAATGCATAATTTTTCTAATTGAAGCACTCTTGAAAACTTTATGATACTTCATGGATTTATCCATCATGACAAACATCAACTTATTACTCATTAGAAATAAGGATTTAGTCATTTCATTTATTTATGATTCTTAATTAAATCTTTCATTTATTATGGGGGAGTCAATCCATCTAGGTTGTGATCTGAGATTACTTGAATATTTTTGGGGTATCTTAATTGCTCCCATTTACATCATGATTTCCTCTTTCCTCTCATTAGTTTGAAGCTAATCATATATATCTTTCACATTATTACATTATTGACAAGAGGAAATACAAACCTTTGTGTGCAATGCTGAGGATTTGTTGAATCAAATTTGTATTCATCTTTAAGAATGATAAAGGTTTTATGATGGACTGATATCTTTAGAAGGTAAATAGAATTAAAGTTTTATGGTTCCATTTTTTTAATTGATTGCTTCTGATTTAAGGAACATGACAATGTTTCCAGGAATTCAAATCTTATAATGATCATTGTCATTTAGTGTTGCGTTGAAGGAAATATTGTGGGAAACCACATAATGCTTTTCTCTTAGGAAGAAGGTTGTGGTATTTGGATAAATGAATGGAATATAGATACTTTGATGATTGCATTGAAATTATGCTTTATGAAAACCAATATAGTTCAAGTTTAGAGTAGATTAGCAGGATTTTCTTAGGATTAGTTTTAATATTGGTTTTTTATTTTTCTTCTTAGTCTAATTTCATTTTAATAAGTTAGTCATTTATAGGAAGATTTTTTCCCAAACTTTCTAATCGATGATCTTAACATTCTCTTTTGTTATGCATGTTGGGAAATGGCTTGTGCGACCAACAACTCAGGCTTTTTCTCTTGAAATGAAAACAACTCAGGGAAGTGTTAGTCTAAAATTGGATTCTTAGATTCCTTTGCAATGCTTTTAATTAATCAACCAATATTGTCACCAACTCAACAACTGATAAAAAATATTGTCTCATTCATATATTCCCGTGTTGGTTTGTGATCTAGTTGATATTTGGAGTCCTTTTCATGATTATTTTTTGTGACCTCCATAAATGTAATATTTTCCTCTTTGCCTCACCAAATTGAGTCATTTGAATCTGATGGATTAATAATATCTTTTATGCCAAATAGAAATTGATGTTTTGATGATGGATATCAAATGAAATTGATGTTGTTGACAAATTCATTATTTTCAAGTGTGCAAAGGACTTGATCATGATGATAAATATTGAGATCTTATGGGTTTGTGGAACGTTTCATGTAATTGAACTTTTGAAAATATGTTTTTGAATAAACTTCTCCATTATCCCATTTTAATAGGTTCCCGGAAGAATTTTCTTGTTTCACTAAATAGAAACTGGATTAGAAGTTTGTGTTGTAAGTTTGTTCACTAGATTATCAATTCTCATAAGCTTGCTTATTTTTCCATTCATATTTTTAACCTGGGAATATTTAAAATGGTTGAAGTATATTACCTAATTCTTGTTGGATTACTGAGAGGGGGGGGGTGAATCAGTAATGAGCAATTATACCACTTATTAATCATTTTAACCATGATGTATATTCATTTAACTTATTCAACAATGTTCATGAGTTCATCAATAATGTGTTATTGCATCATATAAAATTAACATCCATCAGTGAATAATAAACAATAATATACACATCCACACAATGCATAATACACCATTATTTTAGTGGAAACCCAATGCGGGAGAAAACTACATTTGATTTTCTTATATGTATTTAAGAATTACATTCAAGGAAACACCAACTTCCAATTCTCTGACCCCAACTAGAAGGAGGCTCCAACCCCCTAGTTTCTCAAGCTACAACCTAAGGGAAGCTCCGAATCCCCAATTCTCTGGATACAACCATATGGAGGCTACAACCCCCTATGTTCTCCAGCTACAACCAAAAGGTGGCTACAACCACCTATCCTTGCCCCGTCCTGCTACCCTGAAATATAAGTGTCAAATGATGAAACCATTGCCACACTGTCACTGTGAGATATACCACTTTAAACATGTACCAACCTATATGAACAACCTGTAACCAGCCTATACCAATATCCTATAATCAATCATGTACCAGAAGTCAACTTGTACCAGCAAAACCCAACATGTACGCGACCTGTATATGCTCCAACTCACGTATGTGCGTGCCATGTCTATACTGCAGATTGTGTATGTACACGGCTTGTCTATATTGCAACTTGCATACACCTTCAGAAGGACAGGGTTCTCACTTTTTTGAAACTAATACCCTTTTCTCCTTTTGTCACATCAACCTACAACATGTCCCAACCTGTACCAATCAACCATATACATCAATCACTCACACAACCTGTACCATTACAAGTGCATCAACTATGCACATCACAATACCTCATAACCATCACCAAGACCAAGATGTGTTTTTACTAATATATCAAGATATCTATGCAACATCATCCATATACAACATGTCAACAACAATACTAGCAAGTTCCTATAAACATGTACCAAACATGTACCAATCATGTGTCACCAACACTACTAGCAAGTGCCTCTAAAAATGCACCAAACATGTACCAATCATGTGTCAACAAGTCAAACTATGACCCATCAAGATGTACCAACATCACCATACCATACACCTCATGTATGTGCCAACTCATTAACTATGTGCCCCAACATGTTTCTCAACCATATACCAAAGACATATACCAACAAAATTCCTTTATCAATGCATCACACAATCCATGATACAAATACCATAAACCCTTACATCAAACCATGTGTCAAAACCTCATTTTTATTTAGCCTCAAGTGTGTACCAATCATATTTCAAGACCATTAAAAAAATCCTCTAAAAATGTACCATAAGATATAGCAATAACACTCACACATGTACCAACCATGTACTACAACAGATCTGCCTCATACTAACCAACTACTTCGCTAACACATCACAACCAAAAATCGCCAATCATGTACCAAGAAATACAAGATATGCCTCAACACTCAACCCAACAAGATGTAACAATAATGAATACCAAACATACCAGTGCTTTATTTCTGTAGATATAGATCATACAATGAGTGACATACAACCAACAACCTCTCTAGGGAAAATCCTCAATCTCCCATAACCATATTTCATGGAGACAACAATATCCAACTACACATAAGAATAAGGCATACCTTTTGAACCTATAGATAGATCTGTTGTACTTGATCACTATAGACCTTCCTGGGAGCTTGCTTTTTTACTCTAGAGACCTATAATATTCATTTTTCCAAGATTTCATGGATTTTCCCAACTGTATGCGACCTCTTTTTCTTCATCCAGTGTATGTACGCTCCCTTTTCTCCTTCATCCTGTGTATGTATGCACCTTTCTCCACTGTAGCCTACGTACACCTAAAAAACTAGGGTTTTTTTTCAGTATTTTTGCAACTCCAAAACTTTCTCCATCAACCCTCCTTTACTACCTCAGACCTGTGTAACTTGATGTATCAATGTGTATCTATAATAGTACTTTCACAAAATATATAGTCAATGATATTCAAATAGGTAGGGTAGGTGCTAATGCGAGTTCCTTTCTCCCTTATTTATACTCTCCAAGTAGCTTGCTCAATGGGTTACCTTCTAACCAACTTTACCCAACTTCCTTCTTCTAGGCATAACCCACTTCTAACCACTTGTCCACTTACAACCACTTTATCCACAAATAGTAATCTCTCCACTTCTTGTTGCAACCACTTTATTATTTAAATAATTTCTCTTTGCAACCACTTTTACTACTTTATTATTTAAATAATTTATCTCTATTGACAAATTCTTGTTGCAACTAACTTTTTTATAATTAGTCAATTCATAACTTATTTTCCCTTAACTAACTTCTTGTTGCAACCACTTTATTATTTAATTTGTTTCTTGGTTAACTACTTTACCATAATTACCAAATTCATAACTTCTTGTTGCAACTAGTTTATTTTTAATTATTTTCTCAATGCAGCAACTATACCCATCATGAACTCCTAGTTACCATCAATTTTCTAGTACACTTCTTCTAGGAGATTCTAGAATAGTCGACTTCTTTGACCTTCTAGGGGCTTCTAGATAACTCATGAGAGTTATCTAACTTTACATGGCCATAACTCTCTAACCGTGAGGAGTTATGTGGCGTTCCAGATATCACCAAAAATGGCATGACATGTACTATCGATATAGAATAGTATTACTTGCATATTCACTAATCTTCATGCCTTTATACCTTAAAAAAACTCGATTCCCTTAACTATACCTTTGTGCTACCAGACTTCACTGCCAGACTTCTCCAATGGTTGATATCAATCTCTAAGGGTTGAAATAAATATACAATATCACTCTCCTAGGGTTGACATCAATGAAAACCAATTGTCCATCAACCTAAGCCAATTGTCTGACAATTCTCACTCTTGGTTACTTTCGATTCTTCATTGTAAATGATTCTCTGAGGATGTCCAACATGATTTATATTATGTTGTTTGGATTACAAGGTTATCTTTCAAGATTAATTCTTCCTGTAATGACTAACAAAGTTCTTTTGATTTTTCTTTTAGTTTAGTATAGTCACTTTATTGATTTTAATTTGTACATAATTTTACTCCCTTCTCTTCTTAGTTTGGCAACCATGGATGTGGGATCATGTTCTTATAGCATCAGAGGTGAATGATACAATCATTGGTTGATCTGGATCAATAATCAAAATGACAATGAATATCTTGGTGAAAAATATCAATGCAAATTTATGAGTTTGAAAATTCGACATCTTCAAAATCTTATTTCACTAAGATCTTACCCATGTCCATGAGATAAAAGAGATGAATTCATCAATTTATCCATTCTTGTGGGCATTTCAACAAACTGAATTTTTTTCACTAGAAAATCGCAAATCTGTTGGAACAAAAGCTTGGATGGATATCGATTTTCTTGATTACTACTCATCGTAGCCTTGCTGATTTTTGGTCCTGAATTTTTTTCTTCATGGGTCCTAGTTTATGTGAAAAGTTTAGTTAATAAATATTTTTCTCTTGTTCCAAATCTTGGATTTGGAATGATGATACCATTATGCATATGATTCATACTCTATTGTTTCCCCAAATTTATTCATTGTTGATGGGTTCTTTTCTTCTTTTTCAGTCAATTTCATTTTATGTTGATGACTGGCATTTTCAGTTTTCATCTTCTCTTACTTTAGTTTTCTTTTCATGTTTTAGCTTTAGTTTTAGCACTTGCTTTCTTCTTGTACATATTACTTCTCTCTTTTAATTTTAAAATTGGTATGTTCCCTAAGCTTATTTGATTTCTTAGTCTACCTTGAGGATTAATCTTTAAGTTTGAGCGAGGGGTTGGTCCAATTTTGGTCACATACTGAAGATTTTGTTCTTTTACAAGTCTTGAGATGCATGGGTTTCTCTAACTGAATGAATATTCATGAAGCTATTAGTTGTGGGTATGAATTGATAGTTGTGGTGGAACACATGTGCTTACATGAGCATAAGATGATAATCCATAAGTATAGGAAAGTGATTATCTACCATTTTATTTTATCTCCATCCAATTCATATTAATAAGATGGCTCGTACTATGATGGTTTTTGGGGAGACATGTGGGTTAAACTAAAATGCACAACATCTAATCAACAAATCAAATCAATTCTTGCATCACCCCACTTCCTTCACACCCTATTTGCATATGCATATCTATATATAAATCTAAAATGGTGAGCATATTTTGAAATGAAAAGGAATTTGAAAGAACTATTAATAGTGTGGGAAGTACAAGTAAAATCATCGAGGCTATGGACGTTTGTTGGAATCAGTGATATTCTTGTATGGTACCAAGGAAACTTCGTCGAGGCTATGAACATTTGCTAGCAACGAAGCAATGCCGGGAAAAGAGAGATGAGGAACACACTTATGTTGATGTTTTCTTGTTATTAAAAGTGCAAACCCATGGTTGAACCAAATCCAATCTGAAGTGTGTAGCTAGGTAAATAATTTACCTCACTAATTGGCTCTTGGAAAAGGGTGTGTTAGATTACAAGTAATAGAAATATTGTGTTATATATTTTAGAAATTTTGCGTTAATGTAGTACCCATGATTATTGGAAAATTGTTTGCAGTTTGCTAAACTTATATTTAATATTCATATATGAAGTAAAGGTCCTAGACTTCTATTGACAAAGATAACTGGTTCTTCCAATGTGTCGTGATTTGTTGTGACTGAAACAACCCCCCCTTTACTTTTGATTTTACAAGAAAAAGGAAAGGTACCCCCTACTAAAATTTGAACTTTTATGCCTAATCCTCTACTACTTAAGCCTAATGTTAATTCTTTACCTACCTTGAGAGAATTGGGGATTTTATCTTCATAGATGATTGTATTGATCGAGGTTTGATAATCCTTTTGATTTTATTCTTTCAAATGTATTCATGATGCTTCTTGACTTATGATGTTTCGTTGAAATTTTTATGATGAGATTGACACGTTAGCTTCAAGACCTTTTACATATTTTGAAGTGCTTAATGATCTTATGTGGCTATAGATTTTGATGTTCTATTATATGACTTGAATGAGTTTGTTTTGGAGGATTTTATGAATGGATAACTTAAATTTTGCATCCTCTTTCTTGCATGTTGATCCTAATGTATTCATCTTTATGATCTTGTATGTTTATCATACTCTTTAGTTTCAAACTCTTAGCTTGAATAATTATTCTTTTCTATGAATTTAAGACTTGGTACATGCAACTTTTAGGAACGTTATCTACAATATCAGAAATAATAGATGATTATCTTTGAACAAACCCAACACTCATTCATAAGTTTGTTGAAGGAAGAAAACGTAATGTTTATGGTATAATGGAAAGTGTCTTCCTACTCGCATAACTGATCTAATCTTTTTTGTGGTTGTAGGAGTAGGTGCGCAGGGTCACTTCCATTACATGACTACTCCAGCTTGAAATGCATATGGGTAATCCCTTGATATTCTTTCTCTTTTATATATTTTTCTCTATGTGGATCTTGCCTATCATTTGAATCTAATAGTGAACATTATGAACTAGGCCTTGTCTTTCCCAAACCTTAGCCAAAAAAAAATTATCACCATTGCATTGATGAGGTTGGAACCTTGATCCTTACTAGGCTCTCCCTCATCACGAAGTAGTTTCACCTTTTATTACATCTACCCCAAGGTCTGAATCTCGCAAGGCTATCAAATCCAACTTTCCTGCAGTTCTATCTCGTGAGATCATCATATTTACTCTATCGGGAGTCCTTGTTCGAAGTGTTGAGTGTGCATTATTTTGATACTTGTCCAAAGTTAGAAGGCCAAAATCCTATCGGGCTCCCCTCATCGGGTTTGTCTCATAGGGTTGGCCAAGTCAAGTCCCTTTTGATATTCCCAAGGTCTGAAAGGAACGAGATTTTTGGATTGATCTCTACCAGGTTCTACTTTTGGCCTTCCCTCTCTTCGAAAATCGAGGCCCAAATACCTATTGAGTGTCTTAGGTGTGGAACCTTTTTGTATTCTTACCCAATGCTTTCTCACCACTTTTTATAACCAATTCCATGCATTGTGGCTTGACATGGGAACCTATTCCTCGATATGATTGTATTACCTCTCCTTGCACTTGCATAAGGTTTTCCTTTCGATATTTTCAGTGTGACTAGATTGACATGTATCATGCGTCCGACTAGCATCAAACTTATTTGTGATGTTAATTTTTTGCATGACGTGTCATCTTTGAGCCCCTGGTCACTTCCCATTTGTCATATCTGAATTTGAGTGATCATGATCTCCATACAACATACTTACTCGACTCGACACCCGATTACTTGAAGTCTACATGGTATACCTTTCTCCTATTTTTTGTCTCTAGGTGAGAAACCTTGAATGGTGTGGAACTCTGACTAGAATGGAACCTTGACTTGTGTGTAACTTGGCCTCATTTTCCTAGTTTTTTTAATATAATTTGTATAGTTTTATTTTATTTCTAATTTTGTTTATTTATTTATTTATTGTTTTTATTTTCATTTGTGTTTTTCCATTGGTTTTGCAAAACCACATGGTTTTGATTATACATGGTTTTTACAAATTGCCCATGGTTTTCCCCAAAATTATCCTTGGTATTTATTTTTTACATGGAAAAATCAAGTTTACTTTAGAAATAATTTGACATGGGTAAAATTGTCAAATCCTCTTAGCATAATTGGTTTCGATGGGCCTCGTTCTGCATATCGAACTAGGTTCGAACCTGCCGGGAGGAGACACAAAAAAATCCAGCCAACTAAGGGTTGGTGTGGTCTAGGTCGGGTGCGATTCCCGGGTGATTTTGACATTTTAAATGCACTTGGGTCACGGTTTATCGGCCACAGGCTAGTCCCACGAGTCACGGAAATGCTAGCAAACAAAAAAAAATTACATGGGTAACATTTGTTTTGCATGAGTAAAATTAGTTTTACATGGGTAGACTATTTTTACATGGAGTGTTTTAACTAAAACCCTAATGTATAGTTTTTACATGTACATTCTCTTTATTTTTCTTTATC
>JASDQU011507644.1:0-22760 GCA_032191745.1 Picea mariana
ACTTCTTCCACACTCATTCCCCCACTCCCCCCCACGTCACCCTACCTCACCCCATCCCTCTGCCACACTCATCCCCAATTTACCCCTTCTCATTCCACTTTCCCCATACTAATTCCGATACTTAATGTACCCCTTATCATTCCACTTTCCCCATACTTCCAATACTTAATTGTAATTTAAAATAATTCCAAGAACTATTAACTAATGAAATCACTCCATTTGTCAACCAGTTATTTCATGACACATGGTAACTCTATTAACCAATGGGAAGATGACACATGGCAGCAAATGAAACCATGACATGTGGCAACCAATTGGGTGGTGACATGTGGCAGCTTGTGGTAACTTATCACACAACGCACGTGGACATTGAATCACTGATGACTATACGGTAACTCATCATTGACTTGGCGTTTTTTGGATTATGACTGGGCAATTAAAATGTTTAATTAATTCATTAATTTTGTAAGGGGGTAAAATTCCATGTCTCTATAGTCTCTTTATGCTTCACATATAAATCATGATAAAAAATTTAATATATATGACAATTTATCATCACCAAAAATGAATGTGGGATATATATTTCCCATGAAAAATTCAAAATCTTAAAGGAGAAGGACAAATTAAGATCAAGGGCCAGGATTGACCCATGAAAATTAATCAACGGTTGTTGAGCAACAATTTTCCGAAGGCTATATCTTGAGATCCGAGAGTCGTATTTAGACAAATTATACCTCAATGGAAAGGTACTTTGATGAGGAAGATGATGGAATATGTTTAAAGGGATGAAATTTTCCATATTTTTCTCAAAAAATCAAATAACAGTCAAATATAGTTTTTTTATGTTTTGTTGATGAATCTGGTTAGTACCTTGACTTCACGAGCTCATATCTTGAGATCCAGAAATTGAAATCTCACCTAGGAGGACTCATTAGAAATATGAGATGATGAATATTGCATATGAAATGGTTTCCCTAGCTGAAAGGTCAAATATAGTTCCCAGAAAATCAAAATACAATCCTCTCTTTTAAAGGGCAGCGAGTTAAAATTTTCAAAATAAAAGTTTGATTAAATTTTTTTTATTAAATATGAAAAGGGCCCAATACAAAATGTGGATGTCAATGATGAAAATTAATTAATGATACTTTAATGAGGCATTAATTAAATTGGTTATCCCAAGAAAGAAAAATCCCTAACTACTCAAGAAGTTAGAAGAGATAGTTTTAAAAAGCAAGAAAGGGATTCATCAAGAGGTTAGAGAAGGTTGCATTATCAGAGTAGAAGATAAGAACAGAAGGGTCCAACCATCAACATGCAGCGAAGCTTCTGATCAGCAAATAGAGATCTCCATCTTCTCAATTCTGCTTCTTCTTCTTCTTCTTCTACACCACTTTCTCAATGATTTTTGTTCATATTTCCAAACTAAGCATAAGGTTGAATTCTTGAGTGTTTCTCTTGTAATCTTCCAAGACTTTTATTATATGATTATGGATTATTTACAACCATATATGTGACTATCAGATGTAAACTAGGATTGTCTATTGGATTCATGGGAATTTAGTCCTTGTTTGACAAGATTTGTTTCTGAGTCACTAGTCAATTTGTTTGCAAATATTTTGTGTAATGTTGAATATCTTCTATGAATAAAACTCCATAGAGAACTACTTTGGGGTTTTACTTTAATGATTTCTCAGATCTTGGGATCTATGAGGATGAGATTTTTGAATTATTCCCATCAAATTTATTTCAGCATTAAATGCAAAAGACTTTTAAAGTTCTTTGAAATGATCAAAACCACTTCATATTTTTTCTTGTGAGAAGATATGGATGTATCCTCTATTTGTATGTGATTTAGAGGGTTGAATAAATGATGTTTATTATGTATATATTCTGATGTTGAAGCCTTCCTTCAATATTTATATTGTAAAGAAGCTATGTGTTGCATATAAAGGTCGGATCAATAACCATTACATGTACAAATCAAAGCAATAAAGATATGGGTTTTGTTGTCTAACATTCTCCCTACTTCAAGATATTCAAGATATATCTTTTATCCAAAGAGGAGTGCCACCTCTATAAAAACGCAGGGGGATTCATATCCTCATGATGTAGTTGTTTCGATCTTAAACGATTCAAACATCAACACACATGTATGTTGCATGCTTCTTGTTTTTATTTAACAATGGTAACGTCAATATTGAGGTACCCAGTGGTGGGTACCTTATAGTTTGGTATCAAAGTACCAGTTTGTAGTGGTCCCGCTATATGGGTTGATAGACAGGATGGAAAATTAATCTATAGTAGAGGTAGAGCCACGATGGCATTTTTGGAAATTTGGGAAATTTGAGGTTTTTCATACTGGTTAAGTCAGTGATGACGTGGGTAATGTCAGCAGTGACATGGTGATGACGTGGTGATGAAGTGGACAAGCCATGTTGACAAGGCCATGGTGGTAGGTCCACGGTGATAGGGCCTTGATGGTGAGATCAGTGGTTATGGTGCATATTTGGTAGGCCCACGAGCAACTAAACAACCATGTCCGATAAGTGGTTTACGGGATTTGAAAAGTGGCTTTCAGATTGTTACATTTTAATTGGTAACCAATAGGAATTCATAGAATGGAACCAAGGCAATAAGTAGTTATGGGGACTCAGAGAAAATTAATGAGCATGCTACTTGAAGGCCAATAATCCACCACCATCGTTGATCTTGCATCGATGATCGCAGATGTGTGCACCCCACCAATGGGTTAACCCAAGTGCATCTTGATGGCCTGTGAATGATCCCCGTTAAACATCTGGGTCGGTGATGGAGGATATGTATAATGAATTAAATGGTGTGGGATGGGACCTCGCCAACAATGTGGGCCAATGGGATAGTGCCATGTGGACTATTGGCAACGGGAATAACAAATAAAGGAAAATGGGAAAAGGAAAGAAGAAATAGAGAAGGAGGCCCAAGTGTGATCGGGCATGTGAGGTGGTTAAGGGGTGACATGACATTTCCTTAGGGTGCCACATCAGTATCCACATCAGTAGATGATGGCTTGTGTTTAAAAAAGAAAAACTAAGTCTGGAGCCAAAAACTTGTTTTGGACATAATAGGATCATATTAACCCAAAATCAGATGAAATTTTATGGGTATGTCCATATTGAGGAGGGATACAAAAGTGACAGTGAGAGTCACTGGCATATTTAGCCCCATTTTTCCAGAAATGACAAATTAGTGGTTTTTGAAGAATAAGGTTTTACTATTTGACAGAGAACCTATTGCAGATGAAATTTTTACTGTGAGTCAGATAAGTAGACATGAAATTACCTAGTGGAGAATTTGGATAGTTTATAAGGGGTTTAGAATGGGGATGCAAAAACAAGCCAAAATCCATTATTCCATGCCATTTTTTTGGGATTTTGGGGATTTTCTAAGGTGCAAAGGTGACCCCAAATCACAAAATTGGAAAAATTATATTGCTCAACATTTTACCTTCTCATTAGGCTAGAAAACTTTGTCTTAGTAAATATTTCCTAGTTTTGCTCAGTTTGGGAGATAACTAGTTTTTCTAGAAATTCAGTATGAAGAAAGTGTAAAAAGGACTAAGTTGGAAATTCGATATTGTTATAGAATTTAAATAGAGCATCAGATTGACAATTTGAAAGTTGATGTGTGCTCACCGTCACTAGTGTTATCCGTGCTTGATATAAAAATTTATTCATTCCATACATACTTTCTTCTAAAAGTGGTAGAATATGGCCTTTGAGTTAAATTGCACCAATGAAAAAAAAGTAAAATTGGGTAAAAAAGGAAATTTCAAAAAGATATAATTTTCATCTTAGATATCAAAATGGGGCATAAGTACAGTCAATGGAAGGATAGTTCAGAGGAGAATAAGTCTAAAGTCTTAGAATTTGGAGAAGTGTTATAATAATCTTCATAAATTAAGAAGAAAAAGGACATATATCTTTAATTGACAAAATTTTACAATATGCATAAATTCTAACAACCATGGTTGATTGCACATTTTTGCAAAATTAGGGGTACAAGCATAACAAAACAAGCTCAAGATTGCATATCAAAGACATGGAAGATGTACAAGTAGTCTACATCCATGAAAGAGAAGATAAAGGACTAAACATTAGTTTAGGTAATGAGGAGACATAATCTAATAGACATAGAAGCAGGGTGGAACCGATGGAGATGGTAGAAACTATGAGGAGTCTAGGGATGGAAGTGTGGAGATGTAGGGTTGATAATGAAAAGATCATAATAGCATGGGAGGAGAAAAATCAAATAAACACTCATATTTTACAGAGTCTAAATCAACTACATAGACAAATGAAGAATGGATCGGGTTCAAGACATGAGGAAGAACAAAAACCTCATGCAAGGAGGGACCACTATAGAGAATCCATACACTCTAGAAGTGCTAGTAAAACTCAAGGACAACACTACTCACCCTCTCATTCAGCCAGGAAGTTTTAAGTCAAGGAGAAACCCATACGTGTCCCATGTTAGGCATCAAATGATCCAAAAAGGATCCAAAAAAGACTAAGGACATCTTAGAACTCGCAGAAGCAACTCAAGAAGCTCAGAATGGCCTCAGTAGACAAAGAAAGGGAAAAAATTCAAACTCCCAAAAACTTAGTGAAAGTGGCATCATCATGAAGAGCGCATCACAAGATTTCCAACAGCGCAAACCGATCATCAAACAAAGTTACAGATCGAAAGATATTCACGGTCAAAGTTTGGTCAACCAAGCCCAATCAACAGGGGGATGAGTTAGCATCCATACCACTAATGTCAACATCAATATGGATGACATCAGCATCCGTACAGCATACATGGCACATGTAGGAGATGACACATGTCATGTTGATGTCAGCATGGTGACGTTGCAGCACCAGAGGATACCATGTGCCACTCGTATTTGGCATTTTCAGGTCATTCCGTGGACTAGTAAAAATGTGCCACATGGCAGTCTGTATAGCCATGTGGCAGACTGTACGGTGACATGGCAGGGTGAGTTGGAATATTGTATGCTGACATGGCAGGGTGATTGTACAATGGTTGATGTGTCCCAATGGTTGGTTGCCACGTGGCCTAGTCATGGGCTGCCACATGGCAGTGGGAAAATGCCCAATGAGGGCCTGAGAACTGATTTTCAAAAAAATAGCAAATGGCGGGTCCGCCAAATCTACCAGCCCAACGAGTATATCCAAACTACAGCTAAATTTGGTGGGAACCATATATATATATGCACATAAGTTATACCCAACACCCAAAATGGGAGACCCATTGCCTCGACCCCCAGACTTCCCCCAATATATTTGCCTTAACTATAGTCTGCCAATTATTAGGCCAACGGCCTCCCATTGTTTACATCGCCACAATTTTTATTTAAAAATTGCATCCACCCAAAGCTAGAGGAGGAGGCACGTGAGGGTACGATCGGCATGAATTTCAAGACATTCTTAGCATTTATTGCAGGTCACAGGGCACGAAAATCGAGACAAAGTTTCTCTTGGGCCTGGGAGTGCCAAAGTAGGATTGAGGCGTGGAGACAGTCATTTTTGGGTAATTTTATGCCACAAATTCAATGGTGTTGTTTATTTTCTGATCTAATCAAAACTTCTATAGCTTGATTCCAAAATGAGGTATACTAATGTATTTTGCCAAATTCTTTTGTTAAGTTTATTAAAAAGGCCTACCCATTTGAGAGAAGGACTCAGAGACGTAGTCCACCAGGGACGAACTCCATTATCAAGTTTTTTTGTGTTTATATTTGATGCTTAGGTCTCTTCATTTTTTATTTTTCCTTCTTTAATGGTGCACTTTAATTTATGCTCATTTAATGCAATTCTTTATAAGTCACTTCGATGAAAAGATCCTGGATCATGTTGGTACCAGTGAAGTCATCTTTGACTTGAATTATTGAGTGTGAATGCTTACTAGGGCCAAGCATAAGCAGAGTGAAGGAACTCTTAATACTTTCAATCCTGAAGCTGGTCGTGCATCCCGAAGGAAGAAAATGGTAGAAGAGGACAAGCGTGATGAATAGAAGAAAAAATTCCATATGGTCTTTTATCACATGTCAAAAATAGTTGAACGGATGTATGAAGACTACGAGAATAGGATGAACAAGAAAGGGAAGAAAAAGAACACACACTTTGATGATGATGCTTCAGTAAATCAAGTGGTTGGAGGAGACCCTCCTGAGCATCCATATTCACCATCAAGTTCTAGTTCTTCTTCCTCTGAGCATTCTCATCATTCTCATAATTATAGCCATCAACCCACTTTTAAGAAACCATTACTAAAGCTTGATGTAAAATTTTCTTTACCTATGTTTAATGGAGATGTTAATCCTGAAAATATAGATAATTGGATCCGACAGGTTGAAGTATATTGTCATGTTCAACATATTGATGAAGAGAAAGTTAAAGTGCAATTGGCTTCTCTTTGGTTGGAAGGCACTGCTCTCATATGGTGGGAGAGAAAACTTCAGAATAGAAGTAAGTGTGGTAATCTTCCTTCCTCATGGTAGGAATTTCAATCAGTGATAAGGAAGCAATTTTATCCATTGGGTTATTTACATAAAATAATGATGGAATGGCAAAATTTAAAGCAAAGTAAAGCTCAAACTATACAAAATTTCACATAAGAATTTAGGAAGAAATCTCTTGCATTAAACATTCCTTTGGATTCTTATGAAACTTTAATGAAGTATATTGGCGCACTTCACAGTTATATTTGGCATACTTTCTATTGTTTAACCCCACTAGTCTTGACAAAGTTTGTGTGCCAGCCACTCGCCTTGAGAATAGGGGAAATAATGTTCAAGAAGATCCCATAAAGAAACCTTCCAATCTCCCACATAAGCCATTTAAGAAGTTTAAAAGGAAGGACAAGAAGACTGCCACAGTGACCAGAAAAGGAGGAAAGCAATCTTACACTCATTGCAAGAAAAGTGGTCATGATGATGAACACTGTTGGAAAATACATCCAGAGAAGAGACCGAAACAGTTCGGTGGAAAGGGAAAGAATAAAATCGTTGCTACAGTGCAACAAGATCTTGGTTCTGATTCAAGAGACAAAGGAAAGATCATAGCGGTTGGAGTACAAGGTAAAGATTCCCTTCATGCTAGTTCAAATTCCAATAATGAATCTCATGATGATGAACGAAAGAGGAATGAATTATTTCACATAAGAGTTGTATCTAAACACACTATGATAGATACATTATTTGATCTAGGTTCCCAAGTAAACTTCATATCTGAAGCACTTTTCAAAAAGATGGGTCTTGAAACGAAACCCCATCCGAAGCCTTATCCTCTTGGTTGGGTATGTGATAAAGAAAAACTTAATGTCACCAAACAATGTAGGGTCAGATTTGTTATTACTTCAAAGTTGATTGATGAAGTGGATTTGGATGTTGTCTCACTTGATATATGTGGCACAGTATTGGGGAGTCCTTATCTTTATGATATAAAAGCAATCTTCTTTCGTCATGAGAACAAATACCACCTTAATAAGAAGGGAGTTGAATATATTGTTAGAGCTCACAGCATGAGGGTAAACATAACACTTGTTAGTGCAGAACAAACTAAGAGACTCATAAACACTAATAAGAGATATGTACTCATGGTCATAAGGGAGAAAGATGTTGAAACATCCGATGCTTTCCAAGGATGTGATCCTTCTCATAAGAAAGAATTAATTGATATTTTTTCTAAGTATGATGATATTTTCCAAGAACTAGATGGATTACCTCCTAAGAAGGATATCCAACATCAGATACCTCAGCAGGATTCTCCTCTTCCTAATGTGGGCATGTACAGGATGTCATTTGTAGAGATGACAGAGATCAAGAAGCAGGTACAAGGCTTATTGGATCAAGGGGTCATCAAGCCCATCTCATCTCCTTGTGGTTTTCTGATCATGATGGTTCCAAAGAAGGATGGCACATGGCGAATGTGTGTCAATTACTAGTCCTTAAATAAAATCACGGTGAAAAATTGATACCCTCTTCCTCGTATAGATGATTTACTTGATCAGTTAAAGAATGTTGTTTATTTCACTAAGTTGGATTTGCGCAGTTGATACCATCAGATCAGGGTTGCAGAACAGGATGCATGGAAGACTTCCTTTAAAACCAAACAAGGATTTTTTGAGTGGTTAGTTATGTTGTTTTGGCTTTGTAATGCTCTCGCAACTTTCATGTGTGTGATGAATGATGTATTCAGGCATTTCTAGATTATTTTGTGATTGTATATTTAGACGACATTCTTATTTTTAGCGGGACTTGGGATGAACATGTGAGGCATGTAAAGCAAGTATTGGATACTTTGCAAAGGGAAACGTTGTATGTAAAATTATCCAATGTGAATTTGGTAAGACTGCACTTGTGTACTTAGGTCATATTGTAGGAGGAGGACAATCAAAAATTGGTCCTTCCAAGATTGATGTAATTGTAAATTGGTCTAAGCCAAAAAGTGTAACTGAGATCCAAAGCTTCTTAGGTGCAGTCCATTATTGGAGGAGGCTCATTTCAAACTTCTCCTTTATAGCAGCTCCTTTGCATGCCTTAACCAGTGTGAAGAACACTTTTCAGTGGGGAGGAAAACAACAAAAAGTCTTTGAAATTTGAAGGAAAATATTAGTACCACACTAGTATTAGCACTGTAGAATCTTCAGCAGCCCTTTGAGATTGAGACAGATGCCAGCAAATACGCCATGGATGCAGTATTGATGCAATATCATAAGCCTATATGTTACCACTCTGAAAATTTTAACCAAGTTGTTGTTAACTATCCTACATATGATAAAGAGTTGTATGCATTAGTTCAAAGCGTAAAGAAATGGAAGCACTACTTGTTAGGGAAGGAGACAATCATACATACAAATCACCAACCCTTACAGTATCTCCATGGATTTTGTAAGGGGTTTACCAATGTCAAAAGTGGGTCATGAATATTTGTATGTTGTAGTGGATAGGTTCAGAAAGATGTGTATCTTAATTCCATGTAAAAACCATATCACTGCTTACCAAACTATTAATCTCTTCTTTTAGTATGTTTGGATTCACTTTGGGTTACCCACATCCATTATCTTGGATCGATATACTCGATTCCTTGGGGATTTTTGGACAAGCTTGTGGAGAATGATGGACACCAAGTTGAAGAGGAGCATTGCTTTCCATCCACAGACCGACGGACAGACATAGGTTGTAAACCGAACAGTGGTGTTTTTGCTTCAAGGTTACTACAGCAAGCATCCCAAGTTATGGGATGAACATATACCCTATTTACAACATGATTACAACTAAGCCTTAAATTCCTCCACTTAGTGTTCACCTTTTGAGACTTAGTGTCATCATCACGAAGATCACATTGCAAGATTTCCAACAGTGCAAACGACTCGTCAAACAGAGTTATGAATCGAAAGATATATGTGGTCAAAGTTTGGTCAGCCTAGCCCAGTCAGCAGGGTGATGAGTCAGCATCCGTACTACTAACGTCAGCATCAATACGGATGATGTCAGCATCCATATAGCATACATGGCACATGTAGGAGGTGACATGTGTCAGTTTGATGTCAGCATGACATCAACATGGTGATGTGGCAACACTAGAGGTTGCCACATGTCACTCATATTTCGCATTTTTGGGTCATTTCATCAACCAGTAAAAATGTGCCACGTGGTAGACCGCATGGTGACGTGGTGGTTGACGTGGCAGGATGAGTTATCAATTGATTTGGAAGACCGTACAATGATGTGGCAGGGTGATTGTACAATGGTTGATGTGGCCCAATGGTTGGCTGCCATGTGGCCTAGTCATAGGCTGCCACGTGGAAGTGAGAAAATGCCCAATGAGGACCTGAGAACCAATTTTAAAAAAAAATATAAAATGGTGGGTCCACCAAATCTGGAGGAACCCCACCAGATCTGGCGACCCAATGGGTATATCTAAACTACCGTTAAAGTTAGCGGGGACCATATATATATGCACATAAGTTATAACAAATGCCCAAAAGGGGGGGCCTGCGGGCTCGACCCCCGGACCTCCCCCAATATATTTTCCTTAACTACAGTCCACCAACCACTAGGCCAATGGCCTCCCATTGTTTACATCACCGTAATTTTTATTTAAAAACTGCATCTGCCCAAATCTAGAGGAGGAGGTGTGTGAGGGTACGATCGGCACGCATTTTGAGACAGTCTTAGCATTTATTGCAGGTTGCAAGGCACAAAAATCGATACAGAGTTTCTCTTGGGCCTGGGAGTATCAGAGTTGGATTGAGGTGTGGAGACGGTCATTTTTGGGTAATTTGACGCCACGAATTCAATGGTATTGTCTGTTTTCTGAACTGAGCAAAAATTTTGCAGCTTGATTCCAAAATGAGGTATATTTATGTATTTTGCCAAACTCTTTTGTTGAGTTAATAAAAAGGCCTACCCATTTGAGAGCAGGACTCAGAGACGTAGTCAACCAGGGAAGAACTTCATTATTAAGTTTTTTTGTGTTCAAATTTGATGCTTATGTCCTTCTTTAATGGTGTACTTTAATTTATGCTCATTTAATGCAATTATTTATAAGTCACTTCGATGAAAAGATCTTGGATCATCAAAGAAGAAGATATGAGTTGGACATCTTTCAAGGTGAGCTTAGGAAGCTTAACTTACCAACCTTTGATGGTGAAAACAAAAGGGGAGATGATGTTGAAACCTAGTTTTTGGGAATCATAAAATATTTTCAGTCACATAGTTACTTGTCTAAGCTAGAAGCTATAAATGAATTGTATCATTTACAAGGAAAATCTTTCATGTGGTGGGATCAATTGAAGCAAGTCAAGAACAATGATGAGAAAAAGAATTTCTTGGAAGAAATTCAAGAAATATTTCTAGCAGCAATACCTTTTAGAGCACTGCTATGACAAAAAATGGTAGGAGTTCTTTGAACTCAAGTTGGGGAACATGACGATGGAGGAATACGAAAAGAAGTTCTTGGAGTTGCTAAGGTATGTGGGTTATATCAAAGAGGAGAAGGTGAAAATATAAAGGTTTTTAAGTGGGTTTTCGTCTTTTTATAAAGAAAAAATTCTATTTGATGAACCTAAGACTCCAACAGAGACCATTAGAAAGAAAAAGTACATGTATGAGCAAAGTGAAGGTAGATAAACTTTTCATAAGTCTTGGAAGGATATCAGATCAGAGAAATAATGGATTCAAACCTCCTTTCAAGAGAAATAGTCCTGAAAGATACCACCAAAATCCGCTAGCTCGGGATTAATCCAAATTGGCAAATCCTTGGGGAAAAGGAGAAGACCACCAATCAAATGTTGGGGATGTAAAGAAGATCACATGTACAAATATTTCCCTCACAAAGAAGACAAAATGAGGACATTGCACAACATTTAAGAGACTACCACAATGGAAGACATGGGAGGAAATATCCAAAGGCTATATTCAACCCTAGAAGATCTATATGTAGAACATCAATCCCATACGATTAAGGTGGAAGCTAAGATTACAAATCATCATGTTTCTATTTGAATTGATTCAGGAGTAAGCCATAGTTGCATTAATCCTAAATTAGTGGACCTATTTAATTTGATTAAAAGCAAGCTTGAAATATTGTGGTCGGTTCACTTAGTCATTGGAGCCAAAAGAAGGATCAATGAGATTGTTAGAGGTTGTCCAATAGATATAAATGGAGTGAATACAAATATTGATTTGAATATCATACCATTTGGATGTTATGATATCCCAATTGGAATGGATTGGTTGGACAAGCATCATGTTATCCTGCATTTCCATAACAAGACATTTACATCTATTGATGAATAAGGAAAGCATAGCATTGTACTTGGAATTTCAAGACCCATTTCTATAAGAGATATTTCAGCCTTACAATACAAGAGATGTTTTAGGAAAGGATGTCAATTGTATGCAGCTCATGTGGAAGAGTCAGCCAAGACAAAAGGGCCAAGTCTTGATTATTTTCTAATGGTGTAGAAGTTTGAGGATGTATTTGAGGAATTAACAGTTTTTCCACCAAAGAGGAATATAGATTTATCTATTAACTTAGTGCCCGAAGTTGCCCCAATCTCAAATACTCCTTACATAATGAGCACACCAGAATTAAAACAATTACAAATGCATCTAGAAGAATTGTTGAAGAAAGGGTATATATGCCTATGTGTCTCACCTTCGGGAGCATCGGTACTTTTTGTGAAAAATAAGGATGGAACATTGAGGTTGTGTATTGACTTTAGATAGCGAAATAAAGCCACTGTGAAGAATAAATACCCTCTACCCAGAATTAATGACCTCTTTGATTAGATAAGAGGAGTAAATGTATTTTCAAAGATAGATCTGGGAATAGGATATCACTGGGTGATAATCAAGAAATAAGACATCAATAAGACAACTTTTAGAACTAGGTGTGGGCATTATGAATTTGTAGTGGTGTTATTTAGATTGACAAATGCACCAACTATATTTATGTGCTTAATGAATGGCATATTAAGAAACTATTTGGATAAGTTTTTCATTGTGTTCTTAGATGACATGCTTATATATTCCAAGTTAGAGGAAGAACACGAGAAATACTTAAGATTCATGCTACAAGTGCTAAGGGAGCATCAATGATATGCCAAGCTAAGAAAGTGTTCTCTTTACCAATGGAAGATCCATTATTTGGGGCACATCATTTCATAGTAAGGCATAACATTGGATACATAGATGATTGAAGCCACTATAGGATGGTCAACACCAAAGAATGTTCCAGAGGTCATATGTTTTATGGGCTTAGTTGGATAGTACATAAGGTTTATAGAAGGATTTCAGAATGTAAGTAACAATTTTGAAGCTTGGTTCCATGGTTCACGCAAAGAGAATATAATGGATGTTGTATTATATAAATTATATACATGAATTATGTAACTCACTTTATACCAAAAGGCATTGTTGAAGACCATTTTCTTGATGACAAGGTTATATGATTAGTGTTTGAAATACATCTTATATGCATAAAAAAATTGATGGTTATAAGATTCTGAAGTAGCATTGGTTTTATTCTCACAAGACAACAATGAAAGGTATGAAATTGTATTTGAAGTTTGAAAACTACATGATTGCAAGCGCATAGCAAATGATGTTGTGAATGTGTGAGCATATTGGTGGAGGCATTGAGATGGTATATGTATATACAATGGAAGCTACAAATTTAAAATGATTTGAGATATAAGTACAACAGTCAATAAATGTGAAATACTCATACTACAAACAAATATGAAAACATGTGTTAGAGTTGTTGAAGAATTAATGAGACAAGGGTGCATTGTTTCCAACATTTGTTGAACATTTCATTTGGAATTAGAAACTAATAGTGGAGCTGGAAGTTACCAGCATCCAGTTAATAAAACTCGGCATGAATTTCTGAGAAGTGGATGTATTCTAACTGATTTGAAAGGGGATAAAAGGAATTGGATGCATTAAGCTTAGAAACAAACAACAAAATAAGGTTTTTCATGCTCAGAAACAAGGTATTTTCCTCCTCTATTCCTCTTGTAAGTAGATGGATTGTTATGAATCCTTCATTTTTTAAACTCAGCTTTTGAATGGCTTATTTTGTTGTTTCTTTTACTAGTCTAACAATACCCAAATGCTGAGATGATGCAAAAATAGTGCATTCTCCCACCAAAACAAACCAATGTTCTTTCATGTTGATAATATATACACAGAGAATGAACCTCCTCAAAGTGGCTCTAGAAAAACCTTAAGTGTAAGGTCTCTTCTACAGAGCCTTATAAAACATAAGCTTGAATAGAGAAATGATATCCTAATTTTTTTACAATTTAATATTCATCATATAACCATTTTACAATTTAATAGTCAACATATAACCATGTTCAGCAGAATTAAAATTTATGAGAAGCATAATAATAAACCACATAACACAGCATAATAATGAAAATACATACCTCCAACTGATGTTATTGTTGTTCTCCAACTCTGCCTGAAGCTCTGCCCAAAACTGACTAACCTCCCAGCCAGCTAGGAACAGCCTATCCGGCTCCCTAGCTCTAGGATTCCTTACGGTTACCTGGCCCCCGAGCCCAAAAATCCCAGCAACAGGTGCCCCCCTGTAACAGGCCTCCAAACTCCAACAAGTTCCTCAAGAAAAAACCAGTAGTACAATCCTCCAGCAAGCTCCTCCAACTAAAAACCAGCAATACGGTCCTCTAACATGAAAAATAATGCTCCCAAAACCCCCAAAAAAAGTCCCCTTCCCGAGTGCTTTTCCTTCTCTTATCCTCCTTTCCCTCCTATCTCATTCACCACCTTCTCCCTCCATTAAACCTCACCCACCTTATCCCCCCATTAAATCTCATCTACCTTATCCCCCCTTTCATAAATGGGTTCATCTTCCGATACAAAATAATAATTAATAATTTATTAAACTGAATTTCATTAAACAAATATTTAATCATGAAATTAATTAATTAATTAATTAGACCAATATACRTTCAAMAAATATTTAATTATGGCAATTAATTAATTAATTAGTTAAACTAATATACATTAAACAAATATTTAATTATGACAATTAATTAATTAATTAGGGTTGTTACATTAAGGAGGTTCATATATACGCAAAGAATGATATATAGTCAGAAGAACGGAGCAAAACCTTGGATATTGATAATATATAGGCAAAGAATGATAATTTCATTCTATTTAATAAATAGATTGTTAGTTGTGAGTGAATTGTTAAATATAAACAATTCTAAGATCACTTTGTAAACTTTGAAATTGTTACAATACAAGTATATGGTATATCATGCAAGAAGCACTAAGAATCTATTGGTTGTGTTAGAACTCCGTAAATCTGTTCGGTTGATAAACAAACGATGAAGGTAACTTTTTCAACCAACTTTGAGACCTGAAACTAGCCTTTCGGATCTTGAGATGGCTCTCTCGAGGGGCGCGATCTCCACGTGGGATATGGCTTTTAAAACAGTGGCTAGATTTAACACCTTTAATAATATGGGTTCTGGTTATATTGGCACAAGAAAATAAGACTTGGGCTATGGAGTCGATTCAAGGAAACAATGGAAACAAATTACTTGGTGGTTGAACTTTGAGAGGATAAAGGCTAGGTGAGCAATAGTATTCAGTGAAAAATAGTAATGTGTGGCAAGGAAAAAATACAGGAAGCAACTCGGAGCACTGCTATGGGTGAATTCGGAGTTAACTTTTAGAAGAAAAATGTTTTGTCTAAATGGCGTGAACAAGGGGCGTTGCACAACGAATCCACAGCTTCGAAAATTCATTCTGAATTAGACAGAAAAATATATGAATAAAGATAATAGAAAACACGTACACAAAAAGGGAAAACAATACATCCAACTGCTACAACTAGAACCTTTTCATCAAAGTTACAAGACTTTTGCATTAAGTTTCTATCGAACTCAAATTACATACAATAGCTACTATCTATACCAATTTTTTCAACCAACCCCTTTTACATGAAAACGATCCCCATATATAGAAAACTAATTTCACCCTTGGTTGCCAGGGTCGAACTACTCTCTCCTAGAATCATGGATCTGTTTTCTTTGAAAGAGAACAAAAACTTCAACGGATTTACTAAAAATAGAAAACCCAACTTTGCCAAATCGTAATCGTAACTGAAATATTCTTTACAATCATCGACCATGATAAAAATTTGACTATATGGTTGTGATAAGTCATCATGTGCATTGTTGGACACTTTTTCAACCCTGCACAGCAAGTCTGCTACGCAACAGTAACCTACAGCAAAAAAACGCAGCGGATTGTGCAACAAACTAGGAAAATAGGCATTAAATATTACATCATATCTCACTAATAAAACACTATTTTTCGAAACTGAGAGAGTTTTTTGTATATAAGCTCGTTATAAAGAAAAATCTCTCTCGGTTTCTTGAAATTCATCTCCAGATGGACGGAATACATGTCGTAAAAACATGTCTTGGACAGAAAATCATGAAAACCGAAAAATAGGGCTCAAAGATTCCTTCGAATCTACCAAAATATGAAACTTTTTTTCAAATCTGAGAGAGTTTTTTATTATTTGGTTTGTCCTTAACAAAAAAATATCAAGTATTTTCAAAATTCCTCTCTTTTTGTTCATAAAATGATCTTGAAGTTAACCACTAAACCAATCATTTGCGCAGCACGACCTGTAGCCTGTGCGTAGGAAAATCCTCTGCGCGAAAGCACCCTTTGCATGGCAAAATCCTTTGCGCGACGAAATCCACTGCACGATGACATCCTATGCACGACAACATCCTATGTGTGACGAAATCCATTGCGTGACAAAATCCACTGCGCGACAACATCCATTGCGCAACGAAATCCATTGCGCGACAACATCCTATGCGCGACAGCATCCCATGCACAACAACCCACTGCATGACGAAATCCACTGCACGACATCAAAGTTCTTTGTGCAATGCGTATCAAATTTTGCAGCACACAGTTGCAAATGGAAATGGAAATAATAAATGATAAGCTTCCTTGTGAAACTGACCCTTGGAGATGTTAGATGATGCCAGGCATAAAAACAATATGGGTTATAACAGGCATGACTTTGCAAATTGTTGACAAACCTCTATCCTTAGTTATGAAAATCATGGTGCTAACAGCTAGCTTCAACGGGGATGCTATTCTCCCAGTGAGGTAGAAAACAACTCATAGACCCTGTGCCTATCCATTGGGCTGCCCCCAAACTCAACTTTCCAACTCTAACTTGTAACCTGCATCCGTTGAAAACCCAAAGCTGTATATGCTCCAAACTGAAATATGAAACTAAGTTGAAGATGAAAACTACAAATTGCTAAAAGAAATGCTCGTATTACCGAGATTATTCGCACTCCTACCTACCCTAATTGTTGAAAAAGATGTCAATTAAGTGAAATCAAAATGCCAATGCAACCATGCAAGCACTTTATCCACTTTTTTCTTTCTTTGCACTTGCTTGCTCCAAATCTTGTTTACTGATAAGTCATTCAAAAAATTATCTATAAATTCAAATCTCAAAAAATTAAAAACATTTGGATTTTTTTCCGCCTCCAACAAAACTGCAAATGGATCCTCCAGAACATACCTAAAACAACAATCATGTTTCACCCCTTCCACTGCATCCTTGTTTTCATGTAATTCAACTCGTTGATTGCCACAAAGGGGCTGAAAAATATGTTAAGACTACTCGAAATAAAAAATTTCTAAATCAGAAGACGGTGTTGGGTGAAATGAAACCCCTAGTGGCAAGCAATCCATATCTAACACTGATGTTGATTGACCATCATATTTATTTCCAAGCTAGTAGTTGATCACAGGATGCAAATCTGAACTGAAATAACCTTCCATATAATCAACAACAAGGTCATTAAAGGTATGAGAAGGTTGTTGGTCCTCTTCACTGATAACAATTTTCTCATGTAAAACAATGTCACTTTGAATGCAGTCAGACTTCACTGCTTCCTCTATTATTTCATGATTTACTTTCAACAATTCAAATGAAGAAAAACATAATGGAAGACAGTTTTCATTTGCAAGTCCACTACTTTCTTCATATTCAACATCATGCCTGGAGGATTTCTAATTTGAAACATTATAAACATTTTGCTTCAGCAATTTGAAAGATGCAAAACACAATGGCAAAGTTCTTCACCTAATTCAAAACTTTCTTCATTTTCTTCATCGTTGGCATATGCACATTTTTCAATTTTATTGGATTGTTGAACATACTCATTTTCAGATTCATATTTGACCAATGGATGCAATTTCTTGTTAATTTGTTCTAGTGAACCAGTGTGATTTGGCATCAACACACATTCCTTTGCTTCAGTGATGATCTTAGAATTTTCTTTCAACAATTTAAATGAAGAAAAGCACAAAGGTAAATAATTTCCTTCAACTGATTCAATACTTTCTTCTTTGTAACTGTGATATGCAGGATGATTGCTATCATTACACTGCTGAAAAGGGACATTTTCTGATAGAGAACATGCAGCTAGTTGTTTTAGGAATTCAACATCATAATCATCATCATATTCATTATATATAAGCAAATCAACAACATCTGCAATGTCATCTAACAAGGAAAAGCTTGGAACATCAACCTGCTCTTCAATAAAATGATTTGCAAATTCATCTTCTTGACTATCTACAAATGAATACATAAAACAATCAGTTTCTTTCTCATGATGACAGAGATTGAGATGTAAATCGGCTTCTTGTTTATGCACAATCTCATGTTCTTCATCTTTCAACTTCTCACCCAAAATCTGATTTTGCAGCTCCTTACATGCTTGAATATTGTCTTCCACTTCCTGAGCATTATTGAACATTTGTTGCAAAGACATAGACTTCCTCTCCTTCAGAAGAAAATATAAGTCTGGTTGAAAGGTTGTTACATAATGGAGCATGGCAGCAACTTCGGGAGGTTGGAATTCTTTAGGCAGTTTATAATAAAGACTAGTAAACCTCCTACTGAAATTTGAGATGGTTTCATCTTTCATTCTTCTCATGGCATAAAAATCTAAAAGGAGTAGATTCCATGACTTTCTCTCACCCCAAAATCTATGGAAAGCTTCTCTCAATTCATCCTGCGAGCTAATCGACTGAGGCTGCAAATGTCTGAACCATGCTTTGGCATATCCTTGTAAGGATTGAGAAAATGCCCTCATAGACACATCATCATGTTCAATCTCAAAAAGGTCTATAAAACGCTAAAATACTTGAATATGTTTTTCAGCTAAATGTCCATCAATCTCTCCATCGAACCTAGGAAGATACTTATAATGTTTCAGAGGAAAGTCATGAAGGGTGGAAGGAAATTTAAGAGGACTGTATCTTTCTTGAATTATTGAGGGTGCAAGGTTAAGAACAGAAGGTACAAGCTCAGCTTTGTTTTCATTAAGCTCACAGGAATGATCATGAACATCACATGGCTTAGAGGAAGGAGCTTGTTGAATATCGGTTATACAAGAAGGAGGTATACCTATACTTTGCAATGAATGATATACAAGGGTAGATCTCTGGGATTCATTTAAACACGGTAAGTGAAGAAATATTCTTTACAAGAAGATATTGATAAAATAGAAAATTACTTCTTGAACTAAACTTAAGCTCGAGTACCTTATTTTTCCATACTGCTCTTCCATTTTTCCGTTAACAGGTCTCATTCTCCAGTGGAGTCTTTGAATCGCATTTGAAGCTTGATTGGAGTCGCCATGAAAACTTTATCTTTGGATTCCTCTACCATTGGAATCACCTTCAACAGATTTTCTGATGTGTGGAGTCGTCAGATCATAAATACAGCCAATATGTGCCTAAGTGTTTGCTTCTCTCAAACCTTAGAACTGAAACGATGTTGTTCTTCCCAGGGAAAGTTTCATTCAATTCCATCCTCGGCAATGGCACCAAAATGTTATCACTCTGTAAATCTATTTGGATGATAAACAGACGATGAAGGCAACTATTTTATGAAACTTTGAGACCCGAAACTAGCCTTTCAGATCTGGAGAGGGATCTCTCAAGGGGGCGCGATCTCCGCACGGGATATGGCTTTTAAAGCACTAGTGGCTAGATTTAACACCTTTGATATAATGGGTTTTGGTTATATTGGCACAAGAAAATAATACTTGGGCTATGGATTCGATTCGAGGAAACAACGGAAACAAATGACTCAGTCACTGAAATTTGAGAGGATAAAGGCTAGGCAAGCAACAGTCTTCAGTGAAAAATAGTAATGTGTGGCGAGGAAAAAATACATGAAGAAACTTGAAGCACCATTGCAGGTGAATTCGGAGTTAAATTTTAGAAGAAAAATGTTTTGTCTAAATGGCATGAACAAGGGGCGTTGTGCAGCGAATCCACAGGTTCAAAAATTTGTTCTGAATTAGACAAAAAAATATATGAATAAATATAACAGGAAGCACATATGAAAAAGGGAAAACAATACATCCAACTGCTACAACTAGAATCTTTTCATCAAAGTTATAGGACTTTTTCATTAAGTTTATGTCGAACTCAAATTACATACAATAGTTATTGTCTATACCAATTTTTCCAACCAAACCCTTTTACATAAAAATGATCCCCGTATATAGAAAACTAATGTCACCCTTGGCTGCTAGGGTCGAACTACTCTCTCCTAGAATCATGGATCCATTTTCTTTGAAAGAGAACAATAACTTCAACGGATTTGCTAAAAATAGATAACCAGACTTTGCCAAATCATAATCATAACGGAAATATTCTTTATAAAGAAAAACCTCTCTCATTTTCTTGAAATTCATCTCTAACTGGTCGGAATACGTGTCGTAAAAACATGTCTCGGACAGGAAAACATGAAAACTGAAAAATAGGGCTTGTTATCGTGCAGTTTGTATTTTAGGTCATAGGCTATAAGAAGGAGGACAAACTGGCGTAACAGGAACCTTCCCCACCCAATGTCACCTCGATGGGGAGGTTCTTTCTGTTTATGGAGGTTATCCTAGGGGAGACGTCCCCGGTAACCTGGGGTTTGAAGAGGCAAAGGATACAAGGTCAAGTGTTAACATTTTCCTCCTCTCAGGTTACCACCAGTATTAGATAGTCCGGCTAATCATCCAATAAAGAAGTGAAGTCCCTGTTGAAAACACCCGCCTAGAACAAGATGATAACAATGCAATACAATATTTGTAGGCTATAACTCAAAGGGTTAGTACTTCTTAACTATCTGATTTCAATTAAGATGCAATGTAATAGACAAGATGAAGTCAACGTTCTACTAAATAGTTTATGTAAGATCACCAATTCATCAATGTCTACAAAAATGACCAAGCCAAAAGTATTTTCAATCAATAATTGTTCAATAAATGCTTGACGACATCAATTTAATTGCTTATTTAATGGTCAAAAGGGTTGTTGCGTCAGGTATCACGTCAGCCTAGGTTAGTAGCGTTAGGGTTAGTTAGGGTTTCAAAGATTTAAGGTTTGAAAGATGGTTTTGTACACTATAAGCTCAACATTGGAGAAATTACCAGTGCCTTAGGGTAAATGGAGTCAAAGCAAGGGAAAAAAGTCTCGGGAGGACTCAAACTTAGAGACTGGAAGGTAGGGTTCCAAGGTGCTGCAATGGCAGGGCCTTAGAATCAAAACCCTAAGGGAAGGAGGCTCACTCCGGTGTTGCTTAAGCAAGACCTCGTGCTCCTTCCTCTTTCTCTAAATACACTTGGCAAAATGGATAGCTTCAAAGTATAGATTTAAGGGAGAAAGTGTTGCAGGGGTAAGGCTTTCAAACCCTAGAAGGTAAAACCCTAGGTGTAGATTCAACTAGGTCTAGGACGTCTCCTCTTTTCAATTTATAAATTCAATGCTAGCTCAGAAAAGGGAGAAAAGTGTAGCAACGGCTAGGATATATCTTCCTTCTTCAATGGCTAAAACTATTTCTCAAACAAGGGGACATATAGCAATGACCTACTTGTGTGCTTGCTACCTAGGGTTTCAAGATTCAGCAATATAATAGCAAATGCAAGAAATTAAGCCTACAACCATTCACTTAAGAAGTCTTGCATGAAAAATTCACTTACATATCATGAAGAATGCATAATCAAACCCTAGTTGTAAACCTTCCTTGAGAGAAACACCATATATGCCAAGAGAAATCCTCCAAGAAGAGTTGTGCCTCACTTGAAACACAAAAAATACCAAACAAAGGCTAAAAGATAGTCTCTCACAAGAGAGTGAGTTATGTTATGTTAATATGAGGGAAAAACCTCCTCAATATATACCAATCCATGACCTTTCAATTACAAAATAGGTCATTAAAATAGCCGACAAGGCTGACTACAAAATTTACACTGTTTTTACATCAATTGCTAGATAAATGACATAAACTGAGAAAAAGGTGGGACGTCAAGCCCCTCTGAGGGAGACGTTGGCCCTTTTTGGGCATATCCAGCATCCATAAGTAAGACGTTAGCCCTTCTAGGGCTCCTCCAAGCTGCCACAGGTGCCAATAACCTCATCACACTACCACACGCTCAAGATAATGTCCAGCTCTCCTAGGTGATGTCTTGTCCATCAAGGGGCAAACGTTCCATCTTAAGTGGGTGATCCCCCCTAGGCCAGGTTCAGCAAAAGTGTCCTGGGTGGAACATCCTTCTTTCTTCATGCGCAAAGGCTCATCATAACGTTGTCTTGTCTCTGCCATCCCAGCAACCATCTGTTGGGCTCTTCAGCCCCATGGAGGTCCAAGCTAATCAGATCCCCATGTGTACCGGTCCACTGGTACCTGTCCATCGGGTATGGTCCTGCACATCAAAAACTTCGCCCTCCATGGGCTCATCAGTCCTTGGGATCATAGCAATGTCAATCATATTTCATCATTAGATTTATCAAATACATGCATAAAACCCCTAGCATATCATCTAATAGCTCAAAGACATTACACTGACCCACTATACAAAGCTGAAGAAAAGACAAAGTGCCCTGTTAGGCCAGCATCCACAAGAAGAAGAGAGTTTCCAAAGAATATTATTCAAGCCATGTAACATGAAGTGATATGGTTTAAGGATGTCCAATCATAGTGAAGACCAGGGGAAGGTATTGTCCGTGGGTGCCTTTGTAGGAGGCGAGTTGTACCCGTCATTGATGCAGTTTTTTCCAAGCCCCTTATTGCCTTTATTCTTTCCTTATTTATTACCTTTTCTTTCTTTTTTTA
>JASDQU011507645.1:0-17255 GCA_032191745.1 Picea mariana
GATATAGGTTATGAAAGTATAGATTGCTAAGGGTTATGTGTCATGGATGGACTGTCGTTAGGAATGAAAGATTGGTTGATCATGGATGGGCACTCTTCTAGGTCTAGTTTATCAATCAATGTTTCATCATTAAAAGGGAAATGTGAAGAGTGTAATGTGGGATGAATAGATGGTTTCTCATGAAGGTGACTTCCATCAAACAAATTTGTACAAAGGGAATGCAAATATTTAGATTCTGAAGATGACGTTATTTCTTCAATGAGGGATTCATAAAATACCACAATATGTTCAAGATTTTATGAAGGGGTATTGTCAAATAGTTCACACTTTGACTCTACGGGGTCCGATTGTTTTGGTAAATATTCTTCCATAGTTGCAATAGAGTGTTTATTAGAGATTGTGCAGCGCTTATATTTAGTGGTCAGACCTGAATTTTGTGAATTAGAGATGGTTTGATCATCCAAGTCACACCTTTCAGGATTATAGACAATATAGGAAAACCAATTTGAGAATAGCTGGTGTGAGGGTTTGTCCTTTTTAGGAAATCTATGACAAATATGCATAACTCTTAGGAGTAAATTGTCCACAGATTCATTTTCGAGCCTACGTATTCCTTTAAGTTCGTCCAAGAGTTCATCATATACATAATCTTCATGAGCTACAATAAACATCTCCATAAGTTGTTTCCAACTATGAATTGATTTTGGTGGAAATGTCCAAAACTGGGCTTTAATTCTCCCTTTAAATGTGAGAATGAATAGTCGACATGTTTAATTGTCATGGAAAATCTTAATATTTCTTCAAGCGATATCAAATTGTTTAATATGCATGAATGAAAAGACATGTCCTTCACCATCGAATTTGATATTTGATAAGAGATTGATGGTCTTGATTGAGATGGCCTTGGTGGGTCTCAAAAGACTCAAAGGGTCATTGTATACAGAGGCATGGAGAGGATCCATTTGCTGATTAAAAGTTAATGAAATGACTCCACATGGGTAGGCTTATCATCCATCCCTCCTTCTAGTGGCACTTATGTTGACGAGCATAAATTCGTTAGACAACAATAAGGGGTTACCCTCGATAAGAAGTCCCAATTAGACCTCTCACCATTTGGAATAGGGAACCCATCTGAATTTTGGTTGGGCATCCATTGTTGGTTTGGTTTTACCCTTTGAGTCTCAGTCCATCGATGAAGGTGAGTGATGGATGTTTATGCAAACATAATATGTAGATGAAGACTATATAAATGCAAGTTTCTAATATACTTCTAATCTACCCTATCCTAGCTAGGAGTGAATTAACATAAGTGAATGTGCTATGAATTGAAACTAAATCTACCAATAGCCTCACCCAGATAGCTAAAATGAATAAATAAATTCAGATAACATATCCATATGAATATATAATCAAAATAGTCTAAGTCACGATATCACATACATTGGTAGCTCATTCGCTCGGGACATGTAATATAAGAAAGAGTAACACAATTGCAAGAAAACATATATTGCTTAAGAATAGTCCATAAACAAATATTCTCTTACAACCCATGTGAACATCAAACATTCTACTTGAAATAGTTCATAGTAAAACCACCACATATGTGATTCCTTCTCTTTGTCAAAAGTTGGCCCCGAGAGCTTCTTCGTATTAACAATTTCATCAATAGTACATGAAAACTCTAAGGAAAGCTCTCCAATTTTAGTTGACACTCTATTCCAAAAATAGTTCAGAAGTGTACAATGTTTGAAGAGCCAAAATTCCATTTCTTTGGGTACAATCTTAGTATTTAATGGAAACCAGATATGACTCTTAGCTTTCCACCTACTCCCATCACCTTTCGTCTTCCAATATTTTTCATTATCCTCTTTGTGATAATGAGTTACAAAGACAACAATTACATTTTTGAATTTTTTTTCTGGTGCTTATGGTTCACCATGGATTTTAGCCATATGTACTTTGCGCCTCATGAAGAATAGAGTGGGAATGGGAATGTTTTTGTTATCCAAATTTGACGGTCGATCATCATGTGGGTCATATATCCTCTTCATATATTTGCATTGGATCTTCCCTATTTCTACTTTATCATTGCTACATCTATTTTTATTGCTCCTTTATCATGTGGGTCATATATCCTCTTCATATATTTGCATTGGATCTTCCCTATTTCTACTTTATCATTGCTACATCTATTTTTATTGCTCCTTTGTCGCCTTTAGCTATAGATTGCATTGCGAGAACGCTGAGCGTGACCCTCATCTGCTCGGTACCTTACACCATTCAACATACCATGGATGAGAGTAACTCCAAATAAACTATCAAGACTATTAATTAGAACACATATAACATAGGCATTAAATAATTTAAATATCAAGTAAATGTCCCTGGATTCAATTCCTAGTTCGTCTGCTCATGATTGAGGCGTTGTGTTCTCCAGGGCTTCCAACAAGGTACTAGATCTAAATTTTTAAAAATGAAGAAAATATGTTACTAATTTATAAAAAAATATAACTAAAATGTTGTATATATTGGAAATATCTTTTTCAACTGTATAAACAACGCATGAAATGGACACCCAAGTCAAAAGTTATGGACTTTTTACAAACTACGTTTTTTAGGTTTTGAAGGAGTTGATGGTAACTATTTGGATTTCCATTGGAGGAGTTGATAGGAACTCCTCCGACATCAGAGGCCAAGTCGTGAACCTCATGGAGTGAAATCCAAAGGATCCGTTATGAGCTTCTTCTAGAGTTAACAAAATCCTATCTTGACAACTTCTGTAAGTGTTGGGGCACATTCATCTAAGCTCTCTCGGCAAATGGTCATTGCAAATTTGAAGCCTAGACTTTGTCTCGTGCATGTATCAAGGGAATTGTATAACAAGTTTTTAACTTATTGAAAACTCTCTAATCTCAGTTCTTTATCTTATCCTAAGGATCAAGGAAAGTTGTGCAATATGTACTATATATATATTATTGATGTAAACATTAATTGAATTGACTTCGTGCCTTTTCCACCACTCTTTTCTAACTTCTTGATCTTGTTAGTTATTTACTTTCTTTCCTATATTCTTAACAATATCTTAACATTGGTATCAAAGCATGACACTATAATTCTTAGTCCCTCGTAGTACCATGGCATTTTTTCCATGGTAGATGATGAAGAAGTGGATGGAGAAGAATTTTGTGTTATTTGTCTTCTCTATTTGGATGATTATTTTCTTCCTATCACAACCTRCACTTGCAGGAATTCTACTGGCTTCTTCTATTGATAAATTTTGTGGGTGCGAAGTAGAATGGTGTATTTGAAAGAARGAGAACGCTCCTCAATTGTGARCCCCCAACCTGGTAATTGAAGTGAAGAATTATCAAAGTGGAGACAAGGTAAGAAAGGCGACACGATATGGTTTATTGYTGTTTGAAAATGCATAAAGGAAGAGCGATCTTGTTGATCATGCCACCGACTAAATCTGGGTGTTGATCTGAGTGTTAATATGGATGAGGGAGCAATGATCGTGAATGAACCCGATGTGTACATTGGAGGAGTGTCGATTTGAAGCAAGGATCATGAATGAAGCAAGAGAATGAGAGCAATGTACGAGCCTGTGGAAGAATGCTCGCGGCTCATTTCCTTGGATTGTTGAGAAAGGTTGACATTGCAGAGAAATCGAACGAATTTGGAGTTCCCGTGCCTTGATTTGACACAGCCCTCATTTGTTTACATTGTGGGTGCGAAGTGGAATGGTGTATTTGAAAGAAGGAGAACGCTCCTCAATCGTGAACCCTCGACCTGGTAATTGAAGTGAAGAATTATCAAAGTGGAGACAAGGTAAGAAAGGCGACACGATATGGTTTATTGTTGTTTGAAAATGCATAAAGGAAGAGTGATCTTGTTGATCATGCCACCGACTAAATCTGGGTGTTGATCTGAGTGTTAATATGGATGAGAGAGCAATTAACGTGAATGAACCCGATGTGTACATTGGAGGAGTGTCGATCTGAAGCAAGGATCATGAATGAAGCAAGAAAGGATCATGAATGAAGCAAGAGAATGAGAGCAATGTATGAGCCTGTGGAAGAATGCTCGCGGCCCATTTCCTTGGATTGTTGAGAAAGGTTGACATTGCAGAGCAATCGAACAAATTTGGAGTTCCCGTGCCTTGATTTGACACAGCCCTCATTTGTTTACATTGTTATAATGTCTCGTAGTACTTTGAGACATTGAAACTGCAAGTGATGAAATCTCACGACCTATGATCCGTTGTGACATGCAATCTAAAGTGCGCGACTTGATGACGTGTGCAGGAGTTTGGTGACGCATGGTACCTCAAGACCAATGCTCTCGATTTGACTCACGTGGAAGGGAGAAAAGGACACGGACCTCTCGAAGCAAGCTTGTATTAAACTCATGGATGCATGGTAAATATTCGACTCACCACGCTTATGCATGATAAATGAAACCCTAAGGAAATGAGAAGAAACTCTAAAGTTGTATTTCTTTATGATATAAGATTTGTTAGAGTTATATCTCTATGCAAAATTATTTACAATTTTTTTTGAGAAATAAATAGATTTTATTAAGTGGATTTCATACGTGAGAAATTGCCAAGACACTGAGAAGTTGTAGTAAAATAAAAAATAAAAAAATCCTTGATGGGGGCCAAACTTAAAAAAAAACAGCCTTGACGGGGCCAAACTTCACCCTAAGAAATCTGATTTAATTCAAATATGCGTGCCCTAGACATTGCCATAACTATAAATGCTCACGAAAATGGTAGTGTTTTCATCTAGGGTTTTGGAAACAAATAAAGTAATAGATGGTACATCAATCTACACACAGTGATGAAGACAATCAGATAGGAAAGCGAATCAAGGATATGGAACTCATTTGGAAGAAAATATTGTGGAGTCTTGAACGATGATGGGTTGGAATGTTACAACAAAGAATTTGAGGGAACGTTTTTGTAACGTCCCCAACCACCAACAGGATGGGCAACACCACTACTCAGACACTTCACTTAGTTCTGATACCAATTTGTATCATACCCAATCTTAACCTGCTCGACTATGCCACACAAATATTCTTGCAGAAACATCATACACATCCACGTCACCTAGGCCAGGACATGCTACCTCATAGAAATGACAATTATCATGTGAATATATACAAAAAATAAACATACAACATATTATGCTAATACATAGATTAATGTGAAAACAATAATAAGCCTACACATGCAACATATACAGGAATTACTCATAAATTATAACACATGTACATATACACAACATGTAAATGAACATAAAAGTGGTACTTATCTTTTAATATAAGACCACCAACTGCGTGAAAACCTTCCACAAACCTCCCAGCCATAGACAACATTTCTCATCACTCTCAACAGTGGGTTACCCCTAAGTTGGGACTAAGATCCACCTAGGGAAAAGGAATCCTAGACTAGGTTGAGGTTATGAGAGACTACAGAGTGCAAATGGAAGTATTCTCTCCAAGAGCCTACTTACGCCCACTACTCAAGGACTCTCATTCCCCACATGCCTGTTCCACCCTGGGAATATGCACCTTCATTGATCCACAGTCCATTGGTTGCTCCACTTCCCTTTCAGGGTCTCGGCAAGAGGTCAGATCAGGAATTCTCAGAGCTCCGTAGCTGGTGCTGGACTCTCTCTAGGAGAAAATCACTTCCTAGAAACCTCTCTCACCTGGAGAGAGATGCTCATAGGCCTGACAACCTGCCTCTTCAACCACGAGCCTCACAACCCGCTCCTTCAACCTAAGGCCTGACAACTCGCTACTTCAACCAGATTCACTCAGTTTCCAACAAGGTGAGGAAAAAAACAAGGCTAAATATAGCTCAGGGAATGGAAACAACCACCATTCGATAAGGCACCACACATCTCTGGAAAGTAAAAATATGTTGGGCTTCACAAGAAAACATAGGTCAGCTTCACGGGTTACTGGTTTCAGAGGTGCATGAAAAATGCAGACGTCGACGACAGAGGCCAAACGAGTTAGACAAAGGATCAGGCAATGGGGAGTGCACCCGCCCCCAATGTTGTCTTTCCAGCTTTAACTTCATTCACTCAAGTCGACACCTGTATTCATGGAGCTGCATGCACTCCATTTAGCACCCGTTCCCTTTCCAGGAACTTAGGATACTGGGTTTATTTTCCCCACTTTAGTATTTTCATTTTTAGGAATATATTATAATAATCCCTTGCATTAATCCCTCAAACTTAGCCCCTCTTTCCTGGCCTTTCAATCCCATCCCTTTCCCTACCTAGTGGAGCTTCGTCCCCCATCACTCTTTCTTCGTGGTCAGTCTACACATAACGATGTATAATTTTTATTAATGTTTTTCATAATTACATATACAAAACAGGCTCTTGGCCTTAGCATCCTAGGCTCTCTAGCCAAATTATCACATAAGCCTCCTAGCTTATTATAACTCGGCTCACCAACCTAACAAACATGTTTACAATTCATAATTACAACTAGGGTTTTACCTAGGGATATTACAATTCTCTCCCCTTATTTTTGCACTGTTCTCAATGCAACTTGTTTATTACATATACAATTCAAAATTCTTTAAAAAACTCCAAGCTTTAGCTATTGGAAGCCTATTATCCACCTGTTTCTCTACTTTCAAGCACCAATTTTGGTGTTCATACTGCAGCTAAAACTCAATTGCTCTATTCCATAGAGTTGCTTCAAGAAAGCATTCAACTCATTGTTCCTTGTTACATGCTTCAATTAAACCTCATTGAAAGCATCGACTGGCTATAGATCCACAACGTTCCACCCAACCTTAGCTCTCACTGTTGATAAAATCTTAGTAGGGCTATGGTTCCATAGACATAAACACTCTGCTCCTACACCTATTCATCTATTCATTCATAAGAAACATTAGAACACACACACACACACACACACACACACATATATATGCAGACAATTCTAATAACATTATAACCTGTATACAAGATACGCAACATACAATGAATAGAGAATTGATACTTATCTTTTGATTGAGAATACCTTCCACCCCTGAGTAGGGCTATGACTCCATCGGGGAAATGTCTTCTCAAGATAGCCATGGTCCACAATCCATATCAACATGGTCTAGGCCAAGGTACAAAATCTCAACAACACTCCAACCAATGGTCTCTCATTCCCCACATGCTTGTCCCACCCCAAGAGTGTACACCTTCTCTGTCACACAGTCCATCGACTGTTACACCTCCCTTTCCTTGGGCTTCAACAAGAGGTCGAATCAGGAAGTCTCAGAGTATCGTGGATCCCGGAGTTTCAACTTCCCTCAAAGATTTCCAATCAACATCTTCCTGTAGGTACTCTTTGTAGTCAACTAACTTTAATCAACATCATCTCATCTTCATCACCCAGATGCAGTTATCATGAGATAGTCATAAAAGAATTCATAATTCATTTAAAAACTCCAATTTAGTTCAAAAAGGGAGTTAAATTTTTTCCCAAAACATGAAGTTCCATTTCATAATTCTTCTTGGTTGTTTCCGTATTAGGATTGCAACCTTCCTCGTGGTTTTTCACAAGCACCAAACTGCATAGCATTTTCCTGCAAGGCTTCATCTTGCATACTGCCAACAAATTTTCAGTATTTCCTATACATCATAATTCAATTGCAATATATACATAACCATATGCAGTGAACTTAGAATTTTCTGCATCTAGCAATTCAATTATAATTACCAAACAATTTAATAAAATAGAATGACTCATCATTCTATGCATATTCCCGTTCTTAATTAATATTTGTAAGTTCATTACTTCTTTTTCTGAACATGAAATTTTCTGTAGTCAGTATTCATGTGACTACTTGACTTGCAACTTTCTTGTTGCAATGTCTAGCAACTCCTGAAATGTCCTCAGCTTCAAGAGTTAACAACATTTCAGCTGTTAGTAACAATTATTTCCATGGAATAATATATATGCATGTACTTACAAAACAAATTCAATAATTGCATTTAGTACACAATTCTATCACTTACTATGCATGAGTGCAATTCTCAATGCATACTTATTCATTGCACCTTGCATTGAATTACATAATGCTCTTTATCTCAGTCATGTATCTCACCATCCATAAGTTGGAATTATGGCCAATGTGTTGACACATTCTCCACACACTTCTTATTATCTTCCCAATTAATTGGATGCCTTCGTTTTCAGCTCAAACACTACACCAACAATATAATTTTGTGGTGTTCATTAGTGTTAGCAAAAAGGTTGAAATCCAAGTTTTATTTAAAGGTGGGAAGATTTTAGTACATGTGTGTCTCATAACCTTTCCATATCCATACCTTGCCATATCCAACTATATTCTGGTCTCACACATGACTAGCTTACTAGCATTCATTCATATAACAAGTCCTTATCTTTTAATTATTTGGTTATTACCCCACAACCAAATTAACATGACATTCTCCTATGTTAGTGTGTGCATTCAAAGATAAGAGTCTTTGAATTAATGCAAGCCTCCAGCCTTTACCACATCCATTATTATGCATTTAATAATATAATCATGTGATTCTATCAAAATAACTCTGGATGAGGAAATTCTTACCTAAATTCCCTTCAACAATTATGTAATAAGAGTAATAAACTCATACCTGCATGACTGCCATTAATAAATTTTATACTACCTGAATGTATGATGAGAGTAGAAGCTTTCATGCTTCTTTGGTCAAACTTATAACCAACACTTCAACTTTATGTTGCTTCCCTGTTTATGTAGTAACCTCATCAACACTTGCAACCTGAAATAATTTATCTTTCTACTTATGGTTGTTCAACCAACCCCAATTGAATTGTTGCTACCACAATTTCAGCAACCTCTTTCCCATGTGCAACTTTTCCTTGTTGATCCCAGAAGTTTTCAATTCTTCCCAAATTCTTAAATCTTCTTGTGCTCCCACTGTGATCACTCTGTATGATTATTCCTTTCCTGAGCACTTTCTAGCCAAATCACTCTTGGCGACCTTTTCATTTATAATCCCAAACTAAGCTGATATTAACCTTCAACTTTCATTAATTTCCTCGATCCAACTATCCCAAATCGTACTTGGATGAATCAAATTCCGAAGCAAGTTGTTTTATAGAATTTTAATTCTTCAACATCCAGTTACTCTTCAGGACTGAACTTCTTTAGCTCTTTCCTGATGGAATACTTTAGTACTTGAGGTTTTCCTGTACTCTCCTCTTCTCTTTTGCTAGCTGCATAGAATTAACTGAAATTCCTTATTTTACCTTACCATCATAGATTCAAGTGATACCTCCAACCTCTTGGATTGTCACTCATGGCTCTATGTCACTTAAGATGGATTCGTGTCAGCCACCATCTCCTCTGCATTCATAACCATGCATAGAACCCTTTTCTTCTTCCTAGTTCTTTATTGATTTCTCTTTAGAAGTCACTTCACTTTTAAATTATTCTTGACTTGATATATCCATGCTGTTATGGAAATACCTTCATACCTTTGGAGTGCATCAACAATCCTCTACTATTCTAGATTTCCTTCATGGAGTGTTGACATGCATTCCTATTAGCTTGATATCTATCTCATGATTTCTTCTTCCATTATCTTAGGATGTTCATGGACTTGATTCCATCTAGGATTTTTTCCTTGTCTACTTAGCATACTTGCCACCACATATTATGTTGATATTAATTTTCAGCATTCCCCTATTACTTGGATCCCTCTGATCCAATTCCTTCATGACCCAATTATATTTCCAGTTATGTTCTGTGAGTAACCTTGGATAGTTAACACCAACTTATTTCTTGAAGCAATTTGGTTTATCCTTTCCATGAATGATCATATCAACACTGGTATTATCTTGATGAATTATTATTTTGTCCTGACTTGACCCATCTGATTTTTCAACCTGACTGGAATAATCAACTTCTGTCATGCCATGCTTCCACTACGCACTTTGTTAGAAATAATGGAGGTGATACCTCCAATATGTGGGATTGATCCTTGGATATGTCACATCTTATCTCCAAACTCTTTCATATTCCATAAATCCTTCCTTCCTTATTCCCATTCTTTGTATCTCCATATGAAATTATGGTTCATGCATTATCATGTATCACAGATGGATTTCTCCACCTAGCATTCACAATTGATGTGAAAAGATTGTCACTTGGACTGTCTTCCCCAACAACAATTCCATTTGGGGTTTCCATGTTGCTTATCAAACCCAACATCTAATCCAATAACCTCTAAAAAATCTCAAATGTAGAATAAAGAATTTTCCCTATCCTTCTTCCTTATTTCTTCTATCTGATAACATTTCTAGCACTTTTTATGTTTTAATGTAACCATTACATTTGGAATCCTCTTTCCGAGACCCTTCCATTCATGACTTCCTTGCTCAATTCAGAGCCTTGAGAAGAAACCCATGATCCGTTAAAACTTGTGCTTCTTCTCTAATGCACTTCTTGTGCAATGATCTCTTTTTTATGAAATAATCCTTATCTAATTTAGGAGTTGTTTAAATTTGCAAAAACAATGTCCAGTCAATCAAAATTGTCAGGCCATCAGTCGTTAACAATTTTCATAGTATTCCTAAATCAATCTGATTCAAGGAAATCTTTCAGATTTGATTTTGTGGTTCTTGATCAATCAAGAATTCTCATAGATCTTTTCTTTCTGAGATATGCACTATTATGCAATAATTTTTGGGTACTAGCCCCTTTCTCGTATCCCCCAACCAATGCGACCACGAGTCATGGCCAAGAGCTAGGTCGATAGGCGCTTATTCGGGACTTCAGGCCTCCAACTTAGGAAGTTTTCAAAGAACATCACAACAATTTTCTCGGAGTTTTGGATTGACGAACTCACGAAGTAGGGTAGATCAACAGTCCATGACTACCCAACATCCAACAACTGGAACTTGCTATGGAACTTCAGACATCTGAGCTCCTAAACTTTGGAGCTTTGGGACTTCGGAGGATTTCACATCCACACACCCCCAAAACCCTGAACCATTAATCTCTGAACACTTCCATGTCAAATTTGATGACGTGATTACGTTTCGTCACCTCGACATTATGAAACTTTTGAAAGTTATCCTTTTGTTTCCTTATGAACCATTCTTTCGAAGTGTTAAGTCTCTGGACTTCACAACTGGAACCACATGTCCATTGGGACCCATGGTTTTCATACTTAAACTAAGATATCGAATAGTCACATCACTTAACACCTTTCAAATTGTGGGGGCATGCAACGAAGGTTTGGAGTAACCCGACTTTCATCCCACAATTATTTTGACACCAACACATAACCCCCTAGTAAAACCATGGTTTGGATTGCAAGACCGCCTTGGGGAATTAACTCCCGCACAACTTGGGTCCCCTCAATGCCTTATGATCATCGATCTTGATGTATCGTGATCAATGCCAGTGTGGGTCCACTGACCTTTATCTATGCAATGTAATCTTAGGGACCACATAGTACAGTTGACAACATTCCAGGTGGGGGCATGTGGCAGGTATAGGGGAGGTCCACATAACCTCGAGGTGATGTCATCATGACTCACTACTTCGGCTCTTCGGGGATTCATAACTTTAGGCTTTGAGAGTTCTCTCCTCAACACACACTCATTCTCCTGAACGTCAAAATCCTGAACAAGCCAATCTACTAACATGTGTCCCTCTTGACGGACGATCCAAATTAGCTCTGGACTTCAGAGCTTTAGGATCTCTCTGTACTTCATATCGGACCATAACTTCCACCCTTGGCTTGATCCAACAGTTCTAGTCCAACCTTGTCACAATCCAATGGTCGAGCTCTTCTCCCTAGATCTATGGTGTAGATCCACTTCGAGGAATTTGGGGCTTCAGCCTCTTCCCCTCTATAACACATAATTCGCCGAAGTCCTGAATTATTAAGGAATTTCAAATTAACTCTCCTGCACTTTTCTCCAGATCTGACGGTCGGGAATTGTCCTCCTCCTAAACAGATTCCAACAACCCATGATGTTGTGCGACCCAATACCATGTTTTTCGTGGTTTTATAATACCGCTACGCCTCGTGAGCTTCGTAACATGACCAAGGTAACCTCTTGGCACCATTTCTCTATGAAGCTTGGTTCTAATGACCACTTATCCGGCCCATCCAGGCTCAATGGTTGAACCTTGGCTCTGATACCAACTTGTAACATCACCAACCACCAACAGGTCAATCAACGCCACTACTTAGACACTTCACTTAACTTTGATGCCAATTTGATACCAATTTGTAGCATACCCAGCCTTAACCTGTTGGACTATGCTACACAGATATTCTTGTGGAAACATCATACACATCCAGACCACCTAGGCCATGACATTTTACCTTATAGAAATGACAATTATCATGTGAATATATATAAACATAAACATACAACATATTTTGCTAATACACAAATTAATGTTGAAATAATAGTAATCCTACACATACAACATATACATGCATTACTCATCAATTATAACACATGTAAATGAACATAAAATTGGTACTTATCTTTTAATATAAGACCACCAACTGCGTGTAGACTTTCAACGAACCTCCCAATCATAGACCACATTGCTCATCACTCTTAGCAGTGGGTCACCCCCGAGATGGGACTAAGCTCCACCCAGAGCAAAGGAATCCTAGACTAGGCTGAGGTTACGAGAGACTGCATAGTGCAACCAGAAGGCTTCTCTCCAAGAACCTACTTATGCCCACTACTCACAGACTCTCATTCCCCACATGCCTGTTCTAACCTGGGAATATCCACCTTCACTATTCCATAGTCCATCGACTGCTCCACTTCCTTTTCAGGGTCTCAACAACAGGCTTGATCAGGAATTCTCAGAGCTTCATAGCTGGTGTTGGACTCTCTCTAGGATAAAATCACTTCCCAACAAACTATCTCATCTGATTCTCTCCAGGAGCCTTCTTATGCCCACTAATCTTACAACCCGCTTCTTCAACCAGCTTCAACTCAGTTTCCAGCAAGGTGAGGATAACAACAAGGTTCAATATACCTTAGGGGATGGCAACAACCACCATTTGATAAGGCACCACATGGCTTTAGCAAGTACAAATATGATGGGCTTCACACACAGGTCAGCTTCAGGGGTTACTGGTTTCATAGGTGTGTGAAAAATGCATAGGTCGATGATGGAGGCCAAACGAGTTAGGCGAAGGATCAGACAACGCGGAGAACACCTGCCCCCAATGCTGGATTTTCAACTTTAACTCCATGCACCCAGGTCGACACCTATCTTCCTAGAGCTCCATGCACTCCATTTAGCACATGTTCCCTTTCCAGGAACTTATGATAACTGGGTTTATTTTCCCCACTTTAGTATTTTCATTTTCAAGAATATATTATAATATTCCCCTGCATTAAACCCTCTAGCTTAGCCCCTCTTTCCTAGTCTCCCAGTCCCATCATTTTCCCTACCTAGTGGAGCTTCGTCCCCCATCACTCTTTCTTCGTGGTCAATCTACACGCAACGATGTATAATTTTTATTAATGTTTTTTCATAATTACATATACAAAACAAGCTCCTCGCCTTAACATCCTAGGCTCTCTGGCATAATCATCACATAAGCCTCCTAGCTTATTATAACTGGGCTCACCAGCCTAACAAACATGTTTACAATTCATAATTACAACTTGGATTCTACCTAGGGATATTACAACTTTAATGTGAGTTTTTATATTTAAATTTGATTACCAAAAGAAAACGCTTCCAAGAAAGTCAAATCTTGGAAAGAGTGGCTATAAAGTCACATCAAATTTCAATTTATTAACAATAACAATGTTAAAATAACTTGAGAGATCTTGGGAATTAATGTTGAAGTGAGCCACTTCATTGGATTAAATTTAAAGTTAACCGTTATGAGGTGATACTTTAAATCACACATTTTCAATATCCCTAGTCTCGGTGATGATTCTTCATGGCGATTATTGTATGCCAGATAGAGGTTGTGGAGGTAAAATCCATTGCTGAGAGGAAGGGCATTGGATTGTGTGTCCAAAATTGTTGTTGTTTGTAGAAGAGAAAATTAACTAGAATTTGAGGTCATCCCATTACTTCTAGATAGCAAAGAGTCTCTTGTGAGAGAAGATTTACAAGTGTAGCTTGTGTAAAGAGATTTACATATACATCACCTAAAATTTTAAAGAATAATTCAACTTCTACATTCTGGACTAGTGTCTTCATAATTTTATGACTTGCAATTGTAATTGGGTACATTTTTTGGTTGAATCCAACACCATTCTCTTGAGTTTAAATTTGATTGTTGAGTTCGATTATTGTAAAAGGGTGGAATTGCAAGAAACTCTCTTTTCCATTTATAAAGTTGGACATATGAAATATCATTGTTTTGATTTTCATCACTGTATGCATTGTGAAAGCGTACCTTCTTGGCATTATTTTAAATGATGGTCAAGGGAATTTGAACAACTTCTCCTTGACAACAGAATAACATTTAAAGTTTTTAGTTATGTTCCAAGTTTGTTTTAGAGCGTGTGAACAGATCAACCTTGTTCCAGATATGGTTTGTGGTAATCCTAAAACCATTCATAGTTTTTTAGCGTTGAGCTCTTGATAGTTTTTGGTCATCTTAAAACCACCAATTAAGCATAAGACCTTAAGTTTTCATATTTTTGAGCCTTGATCTCTTGTTAGTTTATGGTCAACTTAAAACCATGCCATTTGGTAGAAGACGTCAACTTCTGTTAGACATTCAATTTGTGGTCATCTCGAAACCACCATATTGGTTTTTGGTCATCTCAAAACCACTAGATGAGTTTGAACCACCAATTTAGTAGAAGCCTTCATCTTCTGCTATTTTTTTTTAGAGTTCAAAGAGGATCTGAAGCCCTCTGAATATTTGCTTGACACATTACTAGTTGTCAAGAAGTGACGTTTTTTCAGGCAAGAACGAACTTATGATTAAGAGGGATTTTGAAAACTCTCTAATCTCAATTCTTTATCTTACCCTAATGGTCATAAAGTTTGTGCAATATGTATTATATATACATTATTGATATACACATTAATTGAATTGGCTTCCTACCTTTTCCACCAATCTTCTCTGCCTTCTTGATATTCTTAGTTATTTACTTTCTTGCTTATATTCTTAACAATGTCTTAACATAACTCACATGATTATCATAGGGTAATGAAGGTGGAGAACACATTGATCATGGTGCTTATCGACACACTTGTTTTAAACTCTTCCCAGGAATATAGACACACATGCTTTTAACTTATTCGAAAACGTGGTGTGCATGTGGTCATTGGCTTCGAGTAAGACTAGTGCATATAAAACAAAGTACTCTGGGTTATGTATTTGTTCTTTACGAGTGTTTGTTGTTATGCATCTTCATGTTTAAACTGAACACCAATGGAGGCAACGGATTGTAGCTCTAATCACCCATACCGGGAGGCGTTTGATCCACGAATTTAAAGAATTCTATGGTTAGTTGGTCTCTAAACAAAATACTTAACATTCTGTCATTCTCTTTAAAATGACTAAGTCATTAAAAGTATGCCCATCTTTCACATTTTCACCCTTAAAAATTATTTTGAGAACCCTTTCCCTTTCCCTTTTTGGACAGTCTTGCATGCCAAGTTAAAGTGCTCGGGGCAGACAACGCGAAATTGCCTCATCAAATTCTCAATGGGCCTATTTGTTGCCGCGAGAACCACAACTCGATATTCTGATCCGTGGCGAATCTACCCCACAATGCCATAAACTCTGTCTTCACATTTGTTACAACTTAATGATCTGTAGAAAGCTGTTGGACCCCCAAAAAACTATCAATCTTATCAATAAATATCATGGCGGTCGGGAGCTTATATGCCAGGAAGAATACAATGGACAGCTTTTGGTATATGCCAGGAAGAATACAATGGACAGCTTTTGGGCGTTACCAAACCATTCGTCTATGGTATTTTCCATTCGGATCTTGATAAAAACAATTTCATATACTTTTTCTATTTCTTGAGCAAGCAAGGTCTTTCCCGTCCCTGATGAGCCATACATCTCAGAGATGTGCTTGCCTCAGCTACAAAATCGATCAAGAGTCAATAAAACGTTTTACAAAATGAAATTCGGCTTTATGAGAACATAGCAAGAAAACCGTAGTTGATTGGAGCCATGAAAATGTTAGAACGATTATGAAATTGATAAAGGTGCGTCGTTAAAAATTATCATTACAGATTTAGTTGGCACAGCTTCAAGGATTGCTGGTTGAGTTTGCAGTTATTCGGTATCCTAATCATACAAAACCTTGCTAATATATAACTATCCCAGCTGCAAACTCGTGGCTGGTAAACTCCGAAAGGACTGGTAATTGACACCAGGGCCATAAATTGAATCCTCGTGGCTGGTAAACTCCGAAAGGGCTGGTAATTGACACCATGGCCATAAATTGAATTGAGAATGCATGTTAGATTCATAAAACCTAAATTGAAATGCCCTGCACGGTCAGATTGTTGTGAGACAAATTCATGGTGGAGTTAGCTTTTGCAAGCTGCACCGTAATGGTCCCTGTGAGCTCGTTACCACTCAAATCCAGAATGTTAAGATTCGTTAGATTACCAATCTCGGGTGGAATACCACCTCTTAAATGATTTCTAGAAAGATTAATAATGCGAGTTAAATAATTGTTGGAAATAACCAGATGAGTAAGGTTTTTGTACTTACCAAAAACCAGTGAAATTTCACCATAGAGCTGATTGGAGCTTAAACCCAAACAATGCAGCGCAGGATATTCCCAAAGGCCTCCGTTGTACTTCCTTCCAGCTGGTTGTCATAGAGACTAACTCTCGTCAACAATGCAGGGCAGGTTATTCCCAAAGGCCTCCGTTGAACTTCCTTCCAGCTGGTTGTCATCGAGACTAACTCTCGTCAAATTATGGCAATTCTTGAGACTCGGTGGTACTGAACATGAAAATTTATTTATGTTAACTGCTAATACCTCCATCTTTCGCCGTGACAAATTTGCAGAGGAAGATTTTCGGTGAAACTGTTGTTGGAGAGGCTCACCTTTATCATATCTCTGTATCTTCCGACTCCTAGAGCTTGTTCTAGAGAGAACGTTATTATGAAGAAAGAGCAGAGTTAACTTAGAGAACCGAAAGATGCCCATATGAAACTCACACCTCCATATGGCCAAGAAAATGAAATATCACTGTATCTTCAGAC
>JASDQU011507645.1:17355-36004 GCA_032191745.1 Picea mariana
CGTCAGCTGGAGTCTCAAAAATCATGAACTCGAGGGAAGCGTTGATCCCGATTTTCTCAATCAAAACCTTCATCACTTGCGTCTCCACTGTAGCTGGCTGCATAAGCAAAGTTTCTTTCATGTTCTTCGATAGCTTCGGCACTATTTCTCTCAACTCTGCCGAGGGCAAGCGGCACAGTTCCTCTCATCTTCTCTGCGGTCCTCGGCAAAGTTCTTCTCATCTCCTCTGAGGACGTCGGCAGGTTCTTCTCATCGGCATATTTCCTTTCAACCTTGTCGATGTTCATCTACAAACTTCCCCTTAATTTTGACGATGAACATCGGTGAACTTCTTCTCAAGGCCTCAGATGGTTTTGGAGAATTTCCTTTCAAGTCCTCTGATTGATTTCGGCAAAGTTGCTATTAACTTCGTCCATGGTGTTAGCAGACTTCTTGTTAATAGCTTTGATGGTGTCGGCAACCTCCAAATTAACTTTTCTGGATGGTTAATCTCCTTTCATACTTCCTGTTACATATATTGATATTTAAATAATATGAATTCCAAATAAAATCGAAATTATTTAAATTCAATATATATTAAACTTATAAATTACTCAATATAAACCAATCTTTACCCAACTTTAAGAAGGCGAGAAACCAAGGATTCGGACCTGTGCCGTTTGAAGGAGATTTTCAAGACTCATAACTAGCTCGTATGATGTCAGATTTGAGTACCCTCCTCTTTTGGGCTGCTAAGAGGATAACGGGTATCAAATTTGAAGGGAAGGGTTATATTTCAAACTTAAGGGTTAATTTTATAGTAACCCTTCTAAATTGACATGTTAAAATATATTATTCTTTTTATATGAAAATAAAAAAATAATTAAAATTTTACCTATAAAATAATTATTTTATAACAGGTTCATTATAAAAAAAAATTAACACTTATTTTCCAAACATAACATATTAATTAAATTAAATTAAATTCAAAGAATTTGGCACAACTTCATTTTTTTGTTAATTAAATACATATAATAATAATATTTTTGCACATTGATATAAAATAGTTGTTTAAATGCATTACTCAAAAATATTGGAGATTACAAAATTGAATGAAGTATCATGACACTTTAACTTGTACCATCTAATGAAAGAGGTAGTTGTGCCTTCATTCCTCTCCAAGTTTCATATATTGTGTTCCAATCTACCTCGTGCAATTCCTAAGGTGTTGGTAAAGACAAAAACATCAAAATGTCTAACGTTTCTAGACCAAGTCTAGATCTATCATCATTTTTTATATGATTCAACTTAGAAAATCCTCTTTCACAACTAGCGGTGCTAGCCGGAAGAGTAAGAACAATTTGCCACAATTTCATTGAGTTTGGGTAAGACTCACACCACTCGGGTTCTCCTCCACATTGTTCCCATGTTGCAACCATGTTTTTCCTTGGATATGACCAATGTAGAGTAATAATAAATCTTTCCATTTCACCTTCACATTTTCCTGTATCAATTATTGGTGAGTATCCAATATCAATTTTTTCACATAGTTGTCTCAACCATCGTTTTGTTTCACAGTTTCTTTCATTCTCTTCTTCAAAGTAAGAACGAGGGATGAATAATTTTGTTGCATTGAATACTAGAAAATCTGTAAACCTGTCATTGAGACAATCAATCAACTTTTGGACAAATACTTTACCCAAGTGAACACAATCTTCCATAGTACCTCACCCAAGTGAATTAGGTATAGGTTCAAATCTTAACATATGCACATGTGAAGCACCTGTATTATCAATAAACTCCAGTTTTCCATGTTTTGATTTCTTCAAAAAATATGAAACATGTTGAGAACCTTCTCTAAACATATCTCGCAAGAATATTCTACGAAGAAATTCAATAAGAACATCTAATTGCATACCAATAGATTTTATATCAATATGTTCCTCTTGAAATCGTTGACTCAACTTATTTAGTTCAGTTAGAACATCTCCCAACAAAACTGAACTTGAAATATTGTTCCCATTTCATACATCTTTTTGTTACCATGTTTTCATTCTTGTAATAATGTCGACATAATTTTGACAAGCCTGTTCATCATCTTTCCCCTAGAAATCCATCGTATTTGATGAATTTGAAGTACCTATAACTTATCAATTTGAAATAAGTCCATTAAACTTTTGAGTTCTCCATGCCTCTTTGCAAATTTTCCCAACCAAGAATATACTTTATTGGCCAACTTATCGATATAGTTAAATTCAGGAAAATGATTTGTAGAATCAGTTATAGTTTGTGCCTCACGATGTGCTACACAATGAATGCATAACAAATGAGGAACTCCACGAAGCAACTTGGTAGCCAAACCTTCATGAATACCCCTCATAGATGAAGCTCCATTTGAACCAAATCCCACCATTTTATATTTTGATAAATCCATTCCAGTTAATAATCCTGACATGGATTCATACATTGATTGTGCAGTACTATCTTTGATTTTCATAAGACGAATAAATTTTGTTGCACGTGTCACTCTTCCCCCATCCATTAGACATGTAATATATACAACAAGGTGTTTTTCCATTGTTATATATGTGCTTTCATCCACTAGAATAGAATAAAAGGGACTAGAGCAAATTTCACCCTTCAATATTTTCTAATAAACCATTTTTGCTGCAAGTAAAAACTCTTTTCCAGATGTGATATTAGTATATGAAGAGTATTCATTGGTTAAAGTCATATTGGGTGTTCCCTTGTACCTATGCAAGTTACACAGGTCTTTATACAATTCTAAAGGTAAATCTTTTATAGCCACAAAATACATAGTTTCCATCACACTGATTATTCTGGATTTCTCAATATCAAGCATGAGTTCAACATGTTTTGTGATAGGTAAATATTATTGCCTTATTCATTCTCCAACAGTTGAACTGAACGTTTATGAGCCTTAGATACAACATGAACATTTAACCCACCTAATTGGATTGTACTACTACCTTCTCTTTCATATGGTGTATGTCCTTTGAATTTGACAGACCATGAACACTTGATGCGCTTTTCACCATTTGAACCTATTATAGGATAAGCCCATTTGTGTATTAATTTCCATCCATATTTAAATATTCTTTTAGGAGCTACCCCCTTGCCTTTCTTTTTTGAAATACCTTCTTCTTCAATATTAATCTCATCTTCAAAATCAACATTTTCTTCAATATTTGTATCATCTTGCTTCAATTTAAATGCATCAACAAGTGTTATTTGTCTTCCATGTTTTTTAGGTCTGCCAATTCTAGACATTTATTCTTGATAAATTGGGTGTTTTTATATAGAAATAAAAAATCATTAGAAATAGATGAAAAAATATTATATTGTATGATAATAATAGAGAGTTCAATCATTATTAAAAATGGCATTCACATAACTAAAGTGAAATTGTTACATAACTAAAGTAAAATTGTCATTAACCAAATTCTTGTCAATAATTATAGTAAAGTATTGTAATTCACTCATTATATAAAATTTGCATTATGATGAAATTTTGTTCATATTTATCAATTATATAAAGAAAATATTAAATCATAATAAATTATATAACATTTATTTATTTTATTATTAACCAATAAATTTATTTTTAAATTATTTAATTTTAAAATTTATTTTATTTATTAAAATTTATGAACTAATATTAATTTTAAAAAACCATGATGTAATCATCATCATCATTATAAACTATAAACCATAATAAATGATTTATACAGTAAATACTTACTTCAAACTAACCAAATATTTCATAATGTGCTCATAATGTGTATTGCAAAAGCATCATTCATAATTAAACTATGTCTATATCTATTAAACTTAGTTAACACAAATTGGTTAGTTTTTCTTATGAATTATAAATTTATTATTATTTTTATTTTATAAACTCAACTATAAAATACCTACCTAGTACCAATACCTACTCGAGGTGATGATCACATTAAAATTAAAAGATGTGTTTTTCCTAATTAAATTTCAATGTATTATTAGTTCACATAGATGCTGCAATTATAAAAAACATTATTTTCGCAACTATTTTCAACTAACACATTACACTATTAGTTTAAACATAAAACTATAAATTATTCCATTACTATTTGTGAAAATTATTTATTCAATCCTTAAATTTTAATACCAAACATCAATATTAAATCACCATATCCATGGATGTTAATCATCATGTTGATTATTGAGGAAATGTATGTACATGGGAGTTCTAAATTAAGAAATTATTATGTCACAAAGAATATCATTATATCCAATAATCTATCTTAAAATTCACCATTGTAGTGATTTACCAATTACAAAATAAACATTATAATTAACAAATTTTACAATTTTTAACATTCTTACCCATTCCATTATATCTTTATCTACACTAATCTAGTTGAAATTTAACTTATAATTAAAACATTCTAATTAGATTCCATAATAACATACTCAAATTATTTTTAATTTATTTTCCAAATTTCATTTTATTCAATCTAACAACATGGAAATTGTACATATATATAATATCTTTATCAATTTTTTTATTACTAATTGCAACTTTTCTTTAATTTAATTTACTTAACAAGAAAATTGCACACAATAATAATTCAATTAAATGTTATTAAGTAAAGTTAAACATTTGTAATTATTATTTGAATTAATTTCTTATAATTATATAATTAATTGACTAAAACTAAAAGAAATATAAATTAATAATCAACTAAAACTAAAAGAAACATAATTAATAATCAATTAAAATTAAAATAAACATATTAATATACAAGGTATAAACATTAGCAATTAATTAAAATAAAATAAATTAAAAAAATACCCAATGGTGGATGATAGGAAGAAGGAACTCTCAGCGGATTTGTGGAGAAGAAATGAGGGGGGCATTCTCTATAAGTGGCAATCCAAAGTTTTAGATCAATTTTAGTATTGATAAAACAATATAATTTGGTAATAACCTTTTATACATGGAATAAACAAGTATGGACCAACATTTTTGGTAATTTAAAATAAATCATAATTAATTAACTAAAATTAAAAGAAATATACAACTCAAAGTTTTTGATTAGAGAAGAAATGAGTGGATCCACAGGCCACTCACAACTCAAAGGTTTTTATTAGAGAAGAAATGAGTGGAGCCAAAGTCCACTGACAACTCAAAGTTTTTGATCAATTTTCACATTAAAAAAACACATTGAAATGGACAAACACTTTGGATAATTTAAAATAAATTTTATAATTGTATAATTAACTAACTAAAATTAAAATAAATATAAATTAATACTAAAAATAAAAACATAATTTATAATCAACTAAAACCAAAATAAACATATTAATATGCAAGCTACAAATATTAGCAATCAACTAAATAAAACATTCACACGGGATGATTTTGAATAAATTCATGTGAATATAATTGGAGGACACCATTTTGTTTAGTTTAATTTTTTTGTTCGCTTGACTACTTCTAAAATGATTTTATATCTCATTTATTAGCTACACACAATTTATTCCATCATGAAATCAACATTACCATACAAAATTTACTGAGACCCGGATTCAAGCTCAGTTCCAGTACCAATTTGATATCCTCTAAATTCTAATGTATGCTGGGGAATTGCTACTTGGAATTTATGATTGATACAGAGTGGATCGGTTCAAGAACCCACAAATCGACGATCCCAAACATAGGTTTTGTAGAAACAAAAAAGGTAAATCACAAGGTTCACTAAGATTAGCTCACAGGAGCAAGAGTTGCCATACACAATGCAGACGAGAAGATGATACAGAACAATAGAGCTCTATATAAGGTCTCGCTTATGAAATGCTTAAGGAGCTCTATATAAGGATCTCACTTGACTACTTCTAAAGAAGTTTTCGGCCGACATACAGTGTTGAATTGAAAGGGGGAAGAAAGGGAGTGATCTCAATGATATCAAATCCTATCTTTGCTTTTCTTTCTTCTTGGTCAATAGAAAGAAAAGAATTATGAACTGAATCAACTACGTTTTTATTGGTGGGTCTTCTACGAAGCTCTCCACCCCAGTGAGTAGGTAATAGTTTGGTATTGTATATGATATTTTCACTTATATCTGGCGGTGAGAAACACAAGCCACACTAAAATATATTAGGATAGACTTCAAATACAAACATACATCTTCCTAGAATGAACACAATGATAGTGCATAAAAAACAATATTGTGGAGAATAAATGAGCCAGCTAGATTTTCCGTACAACGAAACAAAGATAAACCTACAATAGAGCAAAGATCGAGAACTTGGGAAGGGTTTCCTTGACAAAAGAAATTGACTTATAGTGTGTAGTAATATATCTCCCAATTTCAAATTCACAATGCTCGTTCACTTCCAATTCACAACACTAATGGTTTCTGGTGTTTAGAGAATTCATCATTTGATCTTTCATCTCTATGTGTAATAAATAGAATATGCATGCATGCATGAGCTCCATAAAAATAGGATTGTATTGTAGAAAAAACATAACAATTCTTTTTTTGAACTCACTTGACATATGAAAATTTGGTAACATTCTTTTTTTTATGACTAAGATATAGAGAAAAAGATTCTTAACATTCTTTTTTTATTACTAAGATATAGGGGGAAATGACTAATAAACTAGAAAAACATATAAAAACAATAAAAAAATAAAAAGTAAAACTTATTAAGGAAATTTCTAACCCATAAAAACAATGAAAAGTGAATATATTAGGAAATTTTTCCTTGCTCTTCAAATGAAAAAATATGAAATAATTTATATTTCAAATTTGACAAGTGTTTTTTTATATTAATTTTCATTTGCATTGAAAATAATTTTAAACCCTTCTATGAAGGGCTATAGGTCTCTTGAAGGGCAATGAAGACCTCAATTTTGATCCCTGGAGCCCACTATCCGTTGAGAAGAACGTAGATAGGAGCTTTTGGTGAGCCCACTATCCATTGAGAAGAACGTGAATAGGCTTTGCTATACAAATACCTCATCTACATAAGGACCGACATAACCACTTTGGGCGAGAACCCTAGGAAATTCGTTTTGATACTTCAGGGTTTCAAGTATTGATTTTGTGAATTCCAATGGAATCGTAATGCCGAAAATCATATGACTAGCTTATCTCATGGGTGAAAATTTCACTTTGAAGATGCTGAAAAATTGTGCTCAAAGATGTTTTTTAATGGAATTTCAAGTCCCGCATTGATTGTTGCTTTTCAGCCAAAACAACCAATTGACGTTCGAATCACTTAACACTGTATAGGAGCTGGGAGGACATAATATCTTCTGAAGCGTATTTCACATAATTTCTTTTGAAGCGTATTTCAGAGCCAACATAAGACCAATAGATGATGTGGTTAATCCATCTGATGCTAAATGGCACTTTCATAATCTATATTTCATTATAAATCCAGGAATGAAAAACAAACAAGTTAGTAGCATGTTCGTGAAAAGAATCACTGGGGACACTACAAACTTGATTACGAGTACAATCTATAGGTTAGGCATGGTAGGATATTAGTGACCAACAATTTGATTAGGCAGTGAGAGATTATTCATTGATAAAGTTAGGAAATTAACTAATGACGCAACAAGGATATGAGCTGGAAGAGGATGAAATAAGCCTGAGAACGAAGGTGGGCCATGCTGACATGGTTGACATAGGTGAGAGGGAGAAGATCGTTGTCGATGCGCTTGGTGGCGACAAGGGATCAACATCCTTGTGTTGAAACATCAGGGAAAGGAGAGGGAAGCTTGTCAACAAGGTGCGTAGAAAAACAAGAGGTGAATCTTGTTGATCTGCAATGTAATGAATCAAAAGGGAGGGAGTGTTGTTGTTATGTGATGAATCAACGCAAGTGAAAGGGAGTTATTTGGTGAAAGGTGCACACACAATGATGGTAATCACACAATTATTACTAATGTATCAACATTTATTGCACACACCTTTCCAGTGATAAGAATGTGTGTAGTGAGGTTTAGCGAAGCACGTCAACATATAAGCCAAGTTCGAAGGAAGGAGGCCTATGTATAGGCAAGGAAATTAATGGAACGTCAATGCAATGGTGGAAGAAGGCTGTGTGCATTGGTATGTTATGTATCAATGCTCAGAAAAGAAAACTTATTTTCTTGGAGAGATGCTCAGACAAGAAAATTGGGAGGTTGTTGTGCGTGCACAACAAGCCGACTTGTACCTTCTTGTTTGTAACAAATTTTCTTCTTTTAATTAATTTGGGGCTAACATGTCACTTCTTATTATAATTGTTTAGGGCTTCTTAACTGTGGTTCAGGGTTTCCATATTTAAGATGGCATATCTCCTCAACCGTGAGGAACCACTTGGTGTACCACCTACCGTTGGAAATGACATGATGAGGACTATCCATATATGAGTGTGTTACATGCATTTATACTATCCTTTGTCCTTGTTTCCTTCAAACAACTTCAAGCTTCATGACCAAAACTATAGGGTTTCTAAACCTCTTAAACACTTGACCATATTTCCAAGGATTCTTGTAGACTTGCTCAAAGTGTATTCCCATGAGGGCCATGCTTAAAGCTACACCATAAGGGGAACACTTTGGAAACTTCTCCAAATACACCCATCACTTCTAGATTCTTCCAAACTTTCTTCGGGACTTCTTCTAGGTTTGACCAAGGTTGACATCAATGAAAACCAATTATCCAACAATTATTTGGTTGCATTTTGCTCATTTAGAATTTTGTATATGCATTTAGTTATGGGTATTAGTTTCTAGTTAAATATATGTTTAGTTTGTAGTTGGTAAGATACATGAATTAATTAGCAGAATAAATTTTCAAATTTATATGTTGTTTTTCCGCAAGTAATGTTCCTCTGTTAATTATGGGTACACTACAAATTGGTATCAAATCCACATGTTCAACTGATCTTGCATGGGCCAAACTTAGCATGCAAAAGCTAAAATTGCATATTTAAAGCTCATAGAATGTTTGCAATGTGGTTGTCATATTTTTTTTAGGAAAAAGTGTGAGGCGATTTCCTGTAATTTTGGTGAATTTCAACTCGGGGATTAAAAATCACCAATTTTAAGCTCTAAATGTGCATGTTTGGTCTAATTTTGGACACTATAGAGAAACCTGGGGTGAAATTGGGAGAAATTGAGCAAAAGCCCCAATTTCCACAACGATATTCGTTGAGGATTCGACATAAGAAGTAACTTGAAGTTCAAGTGTAAAGGTCGATTCAATATGCACTAGGCCTAAATTGGATGCATCAAGCTTAATTTTTGGTTCCATGGAATCCCTCGCAAAATTTCAAAATTATGCATTTTTGGTAAAATTGGAAAAATTTTGAATTTCACAAAACTTGGGTAATTTTTCGTACCATGATGTCAACATGATGTGGAGGCCATGTCATCGTAACATGGAAGAGGTGACGTGGACTACCACAGTTGCAAGTGCGTAGAGGAAGCCAGTGGCACGATGGCAGGGTCTGTAGTGCACGTGGTGGATCCAACAAGTGACGTGGGAGTCACATGTGTAGGGTGGTATTACCCAATACCATAAACCATTATCACATGGGAAGTGAAGTAGTTTTTCTAAGGACCTTGTATGATGTGACACCATTCAAATCAGGCCACATAGCAAGGGTTTTAAAGTGTCACACCACAAGGGGTGTGTTAACCCTCGCACATGTTTGGGATATGACATGACCTATCCATTGTAGATCTCTCCTAATCTTTTTCATTTGATATGGGGCACATGCAAGTTGGTGTGTCACATGACGGAGGGGTTTTAAACCTCACACATGTTGGTAATATGATGCAGATTCTCCATTGTGGATCTTGCCTAATCTCCACCATTGGATTGTGGAGGAATGCCAGTTTGTGCACCAAGGTAAAGGTGCGGTATGGGACCTACCAATCCCCACAACCAATAAAATGGTTCCATGTGAAGACCTAGAGGACAAGGTGGGACCCATGTTCCATATGAAGTCAAGGGTGTTCTAGTTGGGAAATCCGTATGGGTGGGGCTCGTAAAATATTAATATTTTATTAATGTTTAAGGCTAATGTAAAGTGAAAAGAGGAGAGCGATAAAGGGAGGATGATGATGAAGGTTGATGGGGCTAGTCCAGGAAGGCCAGGATGGTTACATGGAATTACCTTAGGTTTCCATTTGGACCTAAACTTCCACATCAGTAGCCACATCAAAAATTATGCCACATAGGAAAAGTTGTCCTACAGTTAAAAAAAAAATAAGTCTAGAGACATTTTATTATTTTTTCCATAATTGAAGCAGATTAATTCGGGTTGAGATTAGACTTATAGTTTTCTTCTACTATGAGGAGATCTACAAAAAATTATAGAGAAGGATACTGCCCATTTTTACTTGTGTTTGTCAAAAATTGTAAAATAGTGGTTTTTAAATATCTGGATCCAAATCATTGGAAGAGATCCAATATAAGATGAAATTCTTTGAGAGAGCCCAAAAAGTAGACTTGGAAATAACCCATGAAGGAATTGAATAAATTCTACGGGGTTTGGAATGGGGATGCTAAAATAGGCCAAATCCATTATTTGGGGCCACTTTTTGGGGATTTTTGGGATTCTTAGAGGAGGAAAAGGGTCCCGAGATGGAAAATCTAGAAAAACCTATTTACTTGTCATTTTATATACTCATCAATACAAAAAAAATTGTTTTAGTGAAGTTTTTCCACAAATGCATAGTTTGGGAGATAGTCAGTTTGGCTTAAAAAAATTTCGAGTCTAGAAAAACAGGTGAAAAAGGACAAAGTTGTCATTTCTAGATTGTTGCAGTTGTTGACTAGAGAATAATATTTACAATATGAGAGTTTTTATGAATTCCATTTCATCAGTTTTATCTGTCTCTTACAAAATTTTCTCTGTTTCTTGACATATTTACTTCTACAAGTGGCAGAACATGGTGTCCAGGGTTAATTGCACTAGAATAAAAAATGTACAAAAAGGGGTAAATTAGCAATATTAAGATGAATGTAACTTTCTACTTAGAATTCATAATTAATAAATAAAGAAGTCTTTGGAAATATCTTGGAGAGGCAAATCCATCTATTAACCCACAAATATTGATTTGGGCAGTTCAAGTTATACCGAGCGCAAAAGAAGATGATTGGTGGCATTAGAAAGCGAAGAATTTTAGGCATTATTTTCCATAATTGTGTATGTATGTATTCTTGTCTAATAGAAATTTATTTGCATCCACATTTTCATGTATAATTTAGAGGTATAGGAAGGAAATTTGGTTCCTATATGAGAACCACAACCATGGAATATCCCAATGGTCCTAAAGTCATGAAGAAGATTTCATAGGGATACCTTTCAGCATGGGAAATGATGAGACACAATCTAATGGAAGAAGAGACAGGAAAGAGCTTGTAACTATGAGAAGTCTGTCGAGGGAAGTGAAGGTTTATAGGGTAGATAATGAAAAAATTATGAAATCTCAGGAAGAGATACTTCAGAGTCTAAACATGCTGCATAGGTAAGCCAATAAAGACTCTAGAAAAAAAAAGAAACTAGTGATAGACAAGTGAAAACATCCCAAATGCATAGAAAAAGGAATGAGCATGGGAATGAAAAGTAGTCAAGGACCATGAGTAGGAACCATCATTCAATAGAGAATTCCACTAGGAGAGCTCATGCAAGTTCAGGGCTAGGAAGCAACCCAAGTGTGTCCTTTGTGAGGAGAAAGAGGAGAAGGCATGTGGGAAACATCTTGCAAGGTGAACTCCGAAAAATAAAGAAAACCAACTTTCAATGATGAGCATAGGAAGGAAGAAGAGGATAAGTCCTAACTATTGGAAATGAAGAAATATTTTCAGTTGCATGATTATCCCACCAGGGTAGAAATAAGAATTACAGCCTACCACTTGCAAGGAAAGACAACCATGTGGTGGGATCAACTTAAGCAAGAAAAACACCTTAATAAGAGGAAGGTGTCACGGAGGAAGTTCAAAGGATATTTCAAAGAGAAACATTTTCTAAGCATTACTATGAAAGAAAGATCAAAGAGTTCTTTGAGCTCAAGTTGGGAAACATGACAATGGATGAGTATGAGAAGAGGTTCTTTGAATTACCAAAGTATGTGAAATTCATAAAGGATGAAAAGGTCAAAATAAAAAGGTTTAGAATTGGTTTACCCTCCTTTTACAATGACAAGATACAATATGATAACCCTAGGACTTTGTAAGAGTCCATAAGGATATCAAAGAACCTTTATGAGCAAAGCATAGGAAGACCAGTTTTTGAAAACACTTGGAATGGAAAGATGAAGGGTGAAAAGGAGAAAAGGAAGAAATATTTTAAGACACCATTTTTCAAGAACAACTCCCAAGTAAATCATCAATGATAGTCAACCCATAATGAGCACAAGATAGCATACACATTTTGGAAAAGGTCAGGGAAACATCTTGTACAATGTTAGGGATGTGAGGGAAATCTCTTGTATAGGGATTTCCCTCACAAAGGTGAAAGGATTGTCCACAACATTTAGGAGGATGAAGCAGTTCAATATATGGGAGGAAGAAAGCCAAGTATTTATGTATCCGTGGAAAATAAGCAATGAAAGTATCAATCCCCCATGATTGAAGTGGAAGGTAATATTGATAACCATCCCATAGAAATTTTTATTGATTTTAGAGATAGCCATAGTTACATAAGCTCTAACATTGTTGAAATATTTCACTTGCAAAGGAATAAGCATAAGAAATATTGGTTAATTTAGTTAGCTACAAGGGCTAAGAGAAATATCAATGAGTTGGTTAAATATTGTCCAATAGACATGAATTGACTCAATACAAAGGTAGATGTGAACATCATACCATTGGATTCATATGATTGTCTAATTGGCATGGATTTGTTGCAAAAACAACATTTTTTCCTAGACTATTACAACAAGATGATAACTTGTCTTTATGAGGGAGGGTAGTAGGACACGATTCAAGGCATTCCAAGAGTCATAGTTGTTAGATAAATTTCAGCCATGTAGTTGAAAAAGAGTTTTAGGAAGCAATGTCATTTTTTTGTAGCCCATATGGAAGAGGTAGCTAGAGATAAATTGGAAATTATTGAAGACCATATGGTCTTGAAATATTTTGAATATGTTTTGGGGGAAATCCCATGATTTTCACTAAAGAGAGACATTGATTTCTCTAATTATTTGGTGCTAGGAATTCCCTAGTGTATAAGGCACCATACAGAATGGGCACACCAGAATTGAAAGAGTTGCAGATGAAGCTTGAAGAGTTGTTAAATAACGGGTATATATGACCAAGTGTGTCACCTTGGGGAGCACCAATTATTTTTGTGAAGAAGAAACATGGAACTAGATTATGTATTGGTTTCAAACAAATGAATAAGGTCACAATAAAGAATAAATATCATTTGCCAAAGATTGATGATGTTTTTGATCAATTGAAAGGTGAAATAATAATTTCCAATATTGACTTGAGATCAAGTTATCATCAATTGAGGATAAAGGAAGATGATATAAGAAACAAAATCATTCAGAACAAGATATGGGCATTGTGAATTCATAGTAGTGTCATTTGGGATATCAAATGCCCTGACTATTTTCATGTGCCTGGTGAATGGAGTGTTCAAAAAATACCTGGACAAGTTTGAAATTGTTTTCTTGGAAATTATTCTCATTTACTCAAGGATATAAGAAGATAATCAAAAACATTTGAGAATGATGCTACAAGTTTTGAGAGATCATAGGTTGTATGCCAAGCTAAGTAAGTGCATATTTTATCAGAAAAATATTCACTACTCAGGGCATATTATTTCAGTAGATGGGATAACAGTTGATCCTAAGAATATAGAGGTGATTAGAGGATTGCCAACACAAAGAAATGTGACATAGGTCATATCATTTATTTTTCTTCCTGGTTATTACCGAATATTCACAAAGGTGTTTTCAAAGATTGCAATCCCAATCACTTATTTGAAAAGGAAGGGAGTGAAGTTTGAATGGACTCTCAAATGTGAGGAAAGTTTTATGTGGTTGAAATATATTTTTGCAAGTGCACTAATATTAAATATTGCAGATCTAGACAAATATTTTGTAGTATGCATGGATGCATGCAAGGAAGGGCTTGGTGGAGTCCTCAGTCAAAAAGATCATGTGGTGGGATATAAGTCCTGGAAATTAAAGGAGAATGAGAGGAACTATGCTACACATGACTTGGAATTAGAAGTAATTGTACATGCATTAAAATGTGGAGAAATTACCTCATGGGGATAATATTTGAGCTAAGGACAGAGCTTTGTGGCTTGAAACATTTGTTTGGAAAACCAACCTTAAATGCCAGAAAAACTAGATGGATGGAATTTCTGAGTGAATATGAATTTTAAATGAAGCATATAAAAGGAAAGGAAAATTAGGTGGTTGACTCACTCAAAAAAAGAGCTCATGAAATGCATATTTAATCAATTATCATGTTCAACACATACTTTAAAGACATAATTTTATAGGAAGAAAATTCATATCACATATACTTAAAATAAAAGAAAACTTACAACAAGGTAATGTACAATAGAAAGTTATTTATTATGAGTTGAAAGAGGATGGAATCCTCATATACAAAGGAAACATGTATGTGCCAAATCTAAGAGAGCTGAAAAATATAGTGTTGAGGGAAATGCACAATGTGCCATATGTTAGGCACCCGAGATATTATAAAACAATTGCATCTATAAGAAGCCAATACTTTTGGCTAGGAATGAAAAAGAAAGTGACTAATTACATATCCATGTGTCTAGAGTGCTACAAGGTGAATACATAGCATAGACATCCACTGGGGATGCTACAAGAATTCACCAAACATTGTATATTCCTGAGTGGAAATGGAAAGTGGTTACACTTGATTTCATTACAACATTGCCCAAAACAATGAAGCATTTTTTTTTTAATTTTTACTTATACAACTAGCAGTTATGATTATTCTTTATTATTATAATCATTTAGCACATTAGCTGCATGAATAAGATCACTGAAAGAGAGGCAATCACAAAATCAATAGAGACACACAAAGTAGCCTAGGAAACCCTCATGGAGAAGAAAACCCAAAAACAATTCTTCAATATAGATAGACAAAATACTAAACAAAAGATCCTCCTCTACTCCTTCACTAGGAAGAGTAGCACACCACTTAACCAAGAAACACCAATAGATAGACCAAAAACCATCCTTCAAATCACACTTAGCTATAGTAACAATTCCTCCAAGACTTGTGCACTTCTTCATAGTTGCAGAGCTAGTGTGGCGTGTGTGTCCAAATGAGGCATTGGCCTCTCTTTAAATAGTGGTCTGGCCAACCTATAATTAGGTATGGGATGACCTGTCACTTTACCCTCTTAATTTACATTTAGTTGTCAAGGCACAATAGGGATGACTTTTACCAAGGCACAATAGGGCCTAATGTAATATAATAATATTATTCAACTCTTTCTCAGGTAGAATATTCTTCATAATTATAATATTTCAACACTCCCCCTTAACAAGAAGGGTATTCTATTGACAACATTAATAACAAATGACTGGAATCAATACATCATCTATATGATGGGACATCATCATCAACATCGGGAACATTTTCCATCATATCTATAAATCATTGGAAGTTTTTCTCATCATCAATATCATCATCATTTGCATCATGGAGTTGGAGTAACATCATCATCATCATCATCGGCGTGAAGCTGGAACATCAACATCAATAACACGAAGATGGGACAACAAAATCAACATCATGGAGAGGAAGCAACATCCTCAACAACACAAAGATGGAACATCAACATCATCAACATCTATATGTGGCAATAGAATGAGGCAGGTGCATCAACAACAACACCTGTGGTACTCTGACAGACCGTCCTTACCGGACCTTCGGGATCTCCCTAGAAATCATAAGATTCCCTAGGATATAGAATCCTAATTGAGCTACCACTATTGACCACATATGGCATATACATGCACAAGTACTTTGATATATCTTCCTTACCGGACCTTCGATATTTTCCCAGGGATGATCAATCCCCTAGGATATAAAATCCTAACTGAGCTACATGTTGTTGGTCAGGATACCATAGTATCATGAAAATCGCTCCCCCTTTCGAGGGAGATCCTTTCATACTACACCAAGTGTGTCTCAGAATTACTCAAACCTCACATGAGATAGAGGCTTAGTCAACACATCTGCAACCTCCTCATCTGTTCCAACATATTAGATCTTTACAGCTCCCTTCTGCACCATTTCACGAATGTAGTGATACCAGAACTTTATGTTCTTTGTCTTATCATGGAACATTGGGTTCTCTTTCATCTTTATGAAAATTTTGTTATCACATATAATCATGGTATCTTCCATCTCCAGATCAAATAGACCTGTCAACAACTTTCAAAGACATATGGCTTTAAAACTAGAGGAACACGCTGCAATGTACTCCACTTATGTCATGCTGGGAGCATTACAGGACTGCTTCCTGCTTTTCCATGAACTCATGGTTGACCCCAAACTGAAACAACATCCTGAAGTGCTCTTTTTTCCTTTATGGTATCTCATCACATGCTTTGTCGCTACAAGGTGAACATATCTGGGATGCAACAGATACCGACTCAATGTGTTCATAGAAAAACATATATTTGGCCTGGTATTCATCAGATACATCAATGAACCAATAATTTGTCTGTATAGAGTAACATCAACTATTTCTGCTGAAGTATCAACCAATAACTCCAGATTCATCTCCATAGAAGTGGACATGGCTCTATTGTCTGTCATGTCGAATCTCTTCAGAATTTACACAACATACTTTACTTGATTAAGGAAAATCTCTTCTAAGTTCTTCCATACTTCAAGGCCTAATAAATAGTGCATCGGGCCTAGGTCCTTCATTTCAAATTCAACGAAAAAATTCTTCTTAAAATATGTGATGATGTTTTCTTCATCTTTCAAGAATAATTCATCCACATATTGCAGCAATATAATTGGTCCATCATTATTAATCTTGAAGTGAAGGTTGGGATCATATTTACTCTTGGTAAAGCCCAAGCTCATCAGAAAACTATCAATCCTGCCATACCAATATCTTGGATATTTCTTCAACTTGCATACATAAGTCTTCATGTCCTGTACTTCGAAACCAAATTTTCACATCACATTGTACCAACATGGTACACTTGCTCAACTGCAACATAATTTGAACAATCATGTGCTATATCTATGTGCTTTCTACAAAGCACTTTCTATCTCATTGCCTGAGAGCATGTCCTCTACTTTTTTTGCAATGGTTCCTTCTAGAACTAGAACTCTGCACCTGCAACAATTATTTCTGAAACTAAGAATGATTTCTTTATTCTCACTGTAGTTTTTGAACTCTGAGAGTATCTCCTCTACTCCATCACGGCAACAACTTCATCTAAAATTGAGAGTGGATCAATAATTGACACCGAGGGTAGTTTATCCTCTTTCTGTGGAGGTAACTAAATATTCTATTGTAGTCATGTCTCCATGGCCCAACTCATGTACCGCGCAAAATGGAATTGGAGATAACTCAATATCAAATACAAGTATTTTCATACCTTCTCCCTCTAAATCTCATATTGTGTCAACTTATTTTAATGAATTATGTTTTTTCTGTATATACTTCTTATGATTATTGAAGAAAGTGTCTCATCATATTCTTCTCCCTCTTGTTGGGACAATCCTTTGGAAACAAATTAGGCTTTGTACATATTTATACTGTTATCTGCGGCATGCTTGATCTGTTAGATCAATATTGGAAGTCACCATTGACTTCCCTTTTGGTCTCAAGGAAAAAACTATATCCCAATCCTTCTGACTGGCTTCCTCCTCTGTCACTGAAACAAGGGAGTCTTCTTAGAATATTTTAGGTCTCCTAGAGGTCTTTGAAGCTACGATCTAGTCTTCTCAACTCATGGAATCTATCCACTAGTCCCGAATAATGTCTCTTTTTCCCATATGATCCTTTATGAGATCAGGCTTAGTCTGATTCTTGATTTCTTTTGAGTATATAAAAACTTCATAGTCTCTGTAGGATATACTTGGTGTTGAATACCAAGTATTAATACGAAAAGCTGAGTTAGACTTCAAACAAATTCTTCTTCCTGTGAAGGTGGCTTCATTATCCATTAACCAAGTTTATTGTAAGTTCTATTCTAATGTTCGGTCATCTTTGGAGCCTTCTTCTGCTTACAATCAATCTCCATATGAGATACTATGTATCTCAAAAGTAGCTTCTTGTTCATCCTATTTGGTACATGGATGTATATAGCCATATATACAACTTGGATAGTCTGTTCCATGTCTCATCTAATATGTTTCCTCCTGCAACTGTCACTATAGCTTCCTCAAGTTTATAAATTGTGACCTACCCTAATCAAGAACAACAAGGGAGAAAAAACGAACAAGAATAATACTATTTATAATAATAATAAAAAATAGCAAGAAAAATCGTCACAGTAGCTCCTTTAGAGATATCACTTGTGAATTTCTTGAAAGAAGGGTAAAAAGTAAGAACTACAATAATAAGGAATGAGAGAAACACTCTTCTAGTGTTGTGATCAATCATTCCTCCATGGTAACCTGGA
>JASDQU011507646.1:30652-45385 GCA_032191745.1 Picea mariana
ACAAAGGAGACCGTGCAACATTAAATGAGATGAAGTTGAGATAGAAAAAAAACCCAATGGTAAGATCCAACTCATCTCGCCTCTCTTGCTGAAATATCTTGTCCATTGGACCCATTGCGGGCTGTTTTTTTGTCGATGCACTCCCACCCTCAAATGGGTAATTGCTAGACAGTTTCCTCAAGAATGGAAGAGGATCCTCATTCTTGTGTCTCCTAGATGTTGTTGCCACGATCCCTTCGCCAACATGGGCCTCTCTTTCCAATTCCCTTCGTTTTGATTCATTCACTCATTGACATGGTCCAAGTCCACAAGGTGTACCCAACAAATGGCCCTTTACTCGGAGGTAGGTGCTTGTAAATTGATTCTTGCAAAAATTACGTGTCCAAAGAATATTACCTCCCCCCTTTAACTTGGACCCGGGCCCTTGATGTCTTGTGACATACTTCCACAATGGATACTATGAATCTTGAGCTTGTTGTCTTGCTAAAAGAGTGTGTTTTTCAACACTTGAAATTGTTGTTGCAGCCCCACTTCTAGCAGATGGAACATTGGCTGACCCTGTTGAAAATGGAGAGCTAGAGGGGTTAGCATTAGTGGAAAAATCCCTCCCTTTATTTTTCCCTCTTCCAACTGTCCTTGATGATTGAACCATGGCTTCTCTATTGTAGCAAACTTCTTTCCCTTGGACTGTTGCTGTAGGAAAAAACTTGATGAATGGTGGACAAATCCACTTGCTTGGCACTCAAAATCGCTTTTCACACTCCAATAAAGCCCTTTGCTACACTCCAAAACGCTTGCTGCTCCAACCTGTTACACAAATAAGCAAAAAAACAAAGTCAAAAATCATTTTTAAGAGCCATGGGCCGTCCTTTTCGCAGGACACATGTCTGGTTTTCATGACACAGTTTTTGGCAGTGTCAGACTCGAAATTGTACCGTGTCCCGTGAACAGGACACGGTGCAACTTTGTGTCCAACACGAATTGGGGCGAATCGTGTCCGACACGCCAGACATGTGACACGGAGGGGGTTTAGGACGTGTCAGGTAACTTAGTTAACAACTAATAAACACGTCCAATCACTCCACATAATTAATTGATTTTTACATTTATTTGAAAAAAAAAAAAATTAGAATTCTCTAGAAACCCTAACAGCCTCTTTTTTTCTAGAAGAAAGCACTTCATTCACTCATTCCTCACGCTTTCGTCAGCAAGAAGAGATTCCTACAGCAGCAGCAAGCATTTTACTTGTGTATTGGAGCATTGGGAGCAAGCTCTGAGGCATTTCCAGCAAGAGGACGATTGTGGGCAGCAAGAAGAAGGATGTGGGCAGCAGAAAAAAGGGTGTGGGCAGCAGATTTATTTGGTGAGTAGATTTATTTACTGTTTTTGCAGCATTCATGACTTCTCATACTGCCATTTCTAAAGCCCCTAGTGCTCCTCAAGCGAACAAGCAGCAAGAATACTATCCTCTTTGGAAGTATGTTACCAAGTTTAATTCTTTGATTAGATTCATCATAAATGCTTTGATTATTTTTTCAATATTTCAACTCTCTACTAGGTCACACTATTATTTATTATTTCTGTAAAACATATAATATGATACAATGTCCTTCGCATTTCAAAATCCCCTTTACTTAGAAACATAAGGGATGTCTCATAAACTCAGTTCATAAGCTCAAATGAGAAGCCTTAGTGACATTGCAAGAACATGCATTGCCTCTCCATGTAGATATTTCTTGTTATTTTGATTTCTTAGATGTCAATATGGTAAGAAACATGCAATGTTTAGATTCAATAAACATCTTAAGGAGGTTAACCCTCCATGCCATACACTCTACAAATTATCTTAACACTCATTCACTAGCTTCTCACCAAAAATCTAACAATGGGAAAAGCAACAATCATTATAAACATATGGTCCAAAAAATATTATTGATAAGACAAGTTGGCATATTACAGCTAATAGAAACAAATGAAATTATTTCCAAACACAGGAAAGTACATTTACCAAAGATATGAAAAAATTATAAATGACCCTCTTACCACGTCCACGTAATAATCGTCTTACTGGGTCCATTGAACCTCCTAGACATAGAGCCATTGGAAAATCCTTCTTACAATCCTGTAAAAGGAAAGGCAAGTGAAAATGTGTAATATACAATTTAATAAAATTGCTCCATGCCATGACCATGCCTCAACAAAACCGTAGCCACAATATAGCTTAGATTTTGTAATATAATACACATATAAGTTTATTTTGTTTTTGAAAACAAGACTGAGGTTCCTTTTTTCGTAAATGTGAAATGAGAGTTGTACTTGCCAAAAGAAAGCAAAGAGAAATATACATATCGACTTACTCTTGTAAAATCATCATTTAGAATTAGGATTGTCTAAAGTTGACACTTCATCTACAAGCATGCTTGCAGATTGTCGATAAACTTGTATGTTTCAAGCTCCAAGCTCCATAGGAGAACAAATATGACTTTAAAAATATCACCCATGTAAACTTATTGCCCATTTTGAGAATGGAAATGGCTTGTTCCCCATAAGAACAACTATATATCAGCTAGCCTATTTGTAAACTATGATTAATTGTATTCTTGTCCTACCTCATTTCTTGCATCAGTCTTTGAAGAAAATAAAATCAATGGTGCTATATAAATACAAAACGAAAGCCTCAAGGTTTAGACTAAGGTCTAATGGACTAGATATAATAATAAATATCGCTAAAAGGAGGATTAATCATTAAATATCCATAACTCCCATAAAAGCAACCTAGAAATATGGCAAAGTAGGGGTATGAGAGAGAGAAAATAAATAGAAAAGGCAGAGCACGAAATCAATAATAAGCCATCTTGGCCTAATAATTGTTAGAGTATGTAAACACAATTTATCAGGCTTTTGTACCACATCGGTGCTTAGTGAGGTGGGTTTTTTTGAGGTTTTGGTGGAAACTAACTAAAACCCTAAACCTATATGTATTTGAGGCCTTAGCCTCATTTGTACAGCAATCAAGCTTTGAAGATGAATTGAGCTTATTATGGAGAGTGGAGCTCTCTCCCTTGTTAGCATTTCTCCACTATAATTTCTTGTGCTCTTGGGATATTGTGTATTGGGCTATCTCTCTTTATGTGTTGATTATTAAGTTATGGCGAGGTTATGGTTATTATGAACAATGCTCAATACCATTTAATTCTTTCATGGTATCAAAACACATTGTTGTGTTGGAATAAACGATGCCTTGTGATTCTATGATAGTGATTGTAGTGAAATATGAGTCTTGGCACATTTTTAGGGCAGCCCTGAATCATGTGTTGTTTAAGAGAGTCTTGTGGATCTTATGGTTCAAACAATTACTTCCAACTCTCAATTTTTTGCCAAATTATTACAAGTTTAGGGTTTTGGAGGTGCTTGAAGAAGCTTGGGAGCATTTTCCTCGTAAGAATTTTTCAAAAATATTTTGTAGGGTGGTTTGTAGAGATATGAAGGCCTTACCTTCCAAAAAACAGCTTCGAAAAGTCTGTTTTTCTCCTTTATCGCTGAATTGAGGTATTTCATAAATCATCATAACTTTACGACCAAATTTTTTAGTACGATTTTTTGCAATGTATTCTTTGTGAAAAATTAGGGCAGGTTACAGTTTTGAACTTTTTATTCTTGAGATTCACAAATAAAAGCAGGGAATCGAATGGAACCAAAGTAAACCCAAATTCAGCAGTAACTCAATCAGAAATCAGCTAGAGGGAGCTTACCCTAGCGCACTAGTATGTGTGTGTGTGTGTGTGTGAGAGAGAGAGAGAGAGAGAGAGAAATATGCCCAAGTACAAGTGTGGTACACAAGAAATGCACAAGTGCACATAAAAGGAAGAAATGCTAAGCACAAGAAAACACCAAAGATATAGGTGCCCTTAGCCATAATACACTTTATGATAGAGAGATCAAGAACATCATAAGATGAGATGATACAAATGAGAGCCTGAGTTGTGTATAAATACACAACTCAAGTGAGTTGTCCCTTCAAGAGGGGGATATGGCCCCACAAAACAAGGTCACACACCCCAATAGGGCTATTGAGCCTACATATCAAGTTTGATTAGGTTGGCCTTAACCATACCTAGTAATACAATAAAGAATAAAGAATATGCCCTTTTCCATACTTACAAGTACATAATGATACATACAAATGGATCATGACCACATGTACAAATTACAGCAATAATTCCAATACCCCCCCTTGAGTTTCGTTCCACCATATTTAGTATGAGGTGTCAGAAGATCAATTTCATGACACCTGACATGATGACAACTATGGACTTGTTATCCCCTACCCTAGGGATAACTAAGGAGATCATGTCTCGAGGCCCACAGGTCCTAGACATGGAGTGTCGAGGGTCGAATGACTTGAGCATGGCCCCAAAGGGCCCCTCTTTTCTTCAGTGCAGCCTATTTATCAACATCAGTAGTGTCCATCCTACCAACCTGGTCCTGAAGTAGCAGTAAGTCTTGCTCCATGAGGTAATGAGTCTGAGTATCATGGTATGTGTCACTCTGATTCTTGAAGCACTTGAATATGTTGCATTGAATTCTCCTTCATTTCATAACGTTTGCTTGGAAATTATGCTCTTTAACTTGTTCATACCTGGAAGGGTGACATGGTGCCCTAGTAAGTTGATCTCCTTATAGGATGGGTTGCCACTGGGTGGATCTGTGAAAGGTCATCGTCTTTTCCCTCCATACTTACCACTTTCCATCTTTATTCCTCTCATTTTCCCCTACCTTTGTTTGGGCATTGGGATTTTCCACACTAGGAAGGGTTGTACCTTGCCTTGTGGGAAGAAGGGGCTAAAGGCCCAGAGGGTAAAAGTAGCTGGCAAGAGTTAAAAGCCAAAGATGAAACCTTGGAGATGCTTCGCCCAGGGATTCTCGAGAAAGCAGTAAAAAGATTCTCAATAAGAAAAGGGAAGCTATAAGATAAATAAACACTCAAGGTATTAGTTGGCGAATAGGTCTCATCACGAGCTGGCCTATTATGACCATGGGCATGTAGTGGTATGACACTACCATCTATCTGGTCACCAAACCAGGATAGTGGCTCTTGGTGGCATAGCCAAGAGAAAGGGGGTCTCATCACGAGCTAGCCTTCTCATCTCCATGAAATGTTTGTGGATAACATTGTCACCTCTGGTGACCAAGCCAGGGCAATGTCCATCAACTCTTCCCTTGAAGCATAAAAGCAAAAGATCAAAAGCAATGAAGCTAAGAATAAAAGGTAATGAATGGGCTAGGAAACAATGGCATCTATGACAAGGTGCAGCTCGCCCTCTACAAAGGCACCCATAGGTAAGATTTACATTTCCCTGTTGTCATTGCACCCCATGCCCAAACACTTACCCCACGCCACCTCATACACTTACATGACCTAGATTGGTTCTCACCTGGGAAACACCCCAAACATAAGGAGGATTAGTCCAATAGGACACCTTGAGACCTTCTCCAAACCTAATTTGTTAAATTGCATAACATCTTTGAGCATTTCTCTGGGTTAAGGGGTTTGATGCACATGTTTGGGTAATTTAATTATTGGATGTGATTGACATGTTATGATCCCTGTGACTTATGAACCCCTGGAGGGCTTACTTGTTGTTGTTGCAGGACCTTGCCCGATGGACAGGTACACATGGGGGAATGATTAGCTCGTACCTTCATGGAGTTGAAAGCCCACAGAGGGATGTTGTAACCCCGGTCAGGGGCAAGAAGACATCAGAGATTTGCACCAGGAAGAAAGAACGACGTTTCCCTTGGAGACACCCTAGCAAACCTAGACCCAGGGGGATCTTGCTCTTCCACCTGGACGTTGGCCTTTGAGAGCCCATGACGTCACCATCATGACCCTAGACGTCATCCAGAGGTTTTCATTTTGAGGGCAGTTGTGAGCTGGTTGGCACGTGTGGGCATCATCCAGGGCCTTTGGAGGCCAAACATTCTGCATTTGGAGCCCAACGTTCCACTTTAGGGGCTCAACATCACCCTAGAAGGGCATGACGTCACCCTTGGAGATAATTTTAGATGTTAATTAATTTTATTTATGTAAAAATTGGATTTTGATGTAAATTGGCCAGGTCGACCTTTTATTTGACCTAAATTTAATTGAAGGTAAAAGCTTTGTATAAATAGAGATAAAGTACTATCATGTTTTCATAATAACTCCTCACACAGGAGAGAGTGGTCTGAAATTTGCGCCCTATTTGGGAGTTATTGGCTGAAATAGGGAGGCGCACTTGTCTTGGAGGCTAAAATTTGCAACTTGGATCATTTCTTGGTGAAGTTACTTGGCAATTTAGGGTTTTATTGCTTCATTATTCTTGGTGAAGTAAGTAAATCTGCAATTTTCATTTCATTTTGAATGGTTATGGTGTATTTGCTTATTCATGTTAAAGATTATGAAATTACTTGCTTGAAAAACGCTAGGAGTAAAGGACTTAAGATACTACTTCTTTGCTCTTCATTTGACTTTACTAAAGTGATTTGACATAGATAAACTTCTAAAGCCCTAAAATACTAGCACTTTAGAATCCATTGTCTAGTTATTGTTTCTCTTAAGATCTTTCAATAGTCTAAGGAGGAGGAAGGCGCTAGGGCCTAGAAGAGACTACTCTCTAGTAGCTCACCCCTTAAAATTTGGATCCCGAAAGACTTAAAGTGCTAACTCTTCTAAGATCCATTCTTCACTTGGATAAGAATAATCATTGTTGTTACTACTTCCAAGTGAAAGTCGTCACCTATTGACTCCATTACCCCATAAAGGCACTGGTCCACTTGCTTTAGTGAATTATTGATCAAACAAACACTCAAACTCTCTTCCTTGAAGCTTTTGCTAACTTCTACTAACTCTAAACTAGACTAATTCATTAGTTAACTTGTTGTTGTTGCAAATCATTGCTACAACCATACTAATCTACATTAATTTGCCGCATACACCTACGTAACTTGCATCTAACTCACTCAGAAATTGCTTGTGATAATTGCCAAACAATCTACTTGATAAATGCTAAGTTTACATGATATTTCCTTGCAATTCTGAGTACTAATACTTCTTGTTGTTACAAAAGATTGCTACAGCCATCTAACTGCAGCAAATTCTCTGCAAAAGTGGCATTTAATGCTAGCTAGACATTGCAAAAAATTGCTTGTGACAATTGATTATCATTTTGCCTGGTTAAAGCTACCTTTTGATTATCTTTTCAAGCAATTCCAAGCCATATTTTTTGCAGCTGTTATAAAATACTTATTGTTGTTGTAAACTTTCATATTGCTGCATTTTTATATCAGCGAGTTTATATTTCGAAGGTTCATGGTCTTATGAAGCACTAACATCATTTTGTACTTGAAAGCTGCCATATTTTTCTTTGTTGTCTTGTTCTGGGCAGGTACACTTCATCTTTACTATTGCTTCATCTCTTAAAGACCTAAAGAACCTTTTGACTTGAGTGACCAGTGAGAGGGGGGTATTCTTGCATCCTTGCCTTAGTTTCATCGGCCCCTTAGGTCAACGGGGACGTCTCCCTTGGAATAATCTTGATATACTCCTAAACAAAAAGAGGTTTCCTATTAAGGTGACAGTGATAGGTCACCCCCTTGTTACGTCGATCTCCCTCACTTGTCGTGGGCTTTGGGCAAGTACAGATTGTGTGATAACAAGACTTTCTACGAACCAATTTGCAGATCGTGGACATTATCATGGTGCGCATGTTCTTGATGCTACTCTTATGGTTTATCCGACCTTCGCCACCCAGAGGGAAGGTGGTATTCATGGAGAACAACTTTTCACAATTAGTTTATCATAAGTCTTTCACTCTTTTCAACGTATCAGATGGATTGGTTATGTTTGTACCATTGGTGGATGTTGCTTCAGTTGCATATCATGTATCTTTCATCCTATTGGTGTTGCTTTTCTTTGGTTGATCATTGTTGAGGAGAACATCATATTATTCTCCTTCATGATGTTCTAGTCACTACTTTCACTTGGTTGTGTTGAGATTTGGGTACCTTGGAAATTGGTCCCCTTGTGGTTTTGGACCTCTAACCACAAGAGGGAGATGTTTGTACCATTGTGCCATGTACTTTATGTCTAATTTCACTTTAAATAAGGATATTTAAGTCAAAAGTAAAATTTTGTCATTTTAGCCCAGTGTTGAAAAAGCCTGCGATTTTTCGTGACTTTTTCCAGTTGACGAAAAATCGGCTAGAAAAAATCACGATTTTTTCTAATTTGAAAAAGTCGAGACTTTTTCATAAAACTCGTGGCCAGTGATTTTTTCTAATTTGATAAAGTCGGGACTTTTTCATAAAAGTCGTGGCCAGTTAGTGAAAATCATCCTCATAAACCAGATTTTTTGAGTTTTTTTTGTCATTTTTGTTTGTTGTTGTTTTCTCCATATTTATGTGCCAATGTGTTTATCTGATGGTGTTGTTGCTTTATATGTTTAAAATTTTGAAAAAAATGAATATATTTTGCAATTTTTAATGTTTGTTGTGGTTTTTCGATTTTTTGCCGACTTTTCCCGAAACGATGTTTTCTAGACCCTCGCCGACTTTTTGTCGATGCCGACTTTTTCAACAGTGTTTTAGCCTAAAGTGACTAAACCCAAAGTGAACTTAAGGAACTTAACCCAAAGTAAGTTTTTAGTTGAGATTCTTTTGGAGAGATCTCAACCATTGATTAGGGATGGCATGGGGTGATCCTAGCCATCCATACTTTAGGTTTCCTTATGGAGGTTAAAGAGGGGCGCAAGGGGCAAGGAGAGGCTCAATTCCTTCATTTGTTCACCAAGAGAGTTGGAAGAGGAACAAATGGATGAGGATGGAGGCATTGGATGAGGGAAGCTTGGATGCCTCCTTCCATGGAGGACTCATGGAGGCTTAGACCCTGTTTTTTTTGTGGTGGTTGTTCTTGCTTGGAGGAGGGCGCACACTTAGCAGGCACTAGCTACAGTTGGACGATTGCAGATCCATCAGTTTCAATGGAGAGGTAGCACACAAGAGCTTCTTTGTGTGCAAGGGGTTCTTCTTCAAAGCTCAACGGATCAAGGGCGTATTGTTTCAGTGAGATAGGCAACAAGGGAAGAGGGCGCATATCTCTTCTTGGAACTCCAAAGCATCTCGAGAGGAGTTGCTATTGTATCAGGTTCCATTATAGTTTCATACGTGTTGTATCTCATGCTTTAGACATCACTTATATATACTTTCAATCTAAACTGGTTTTCCCCAGGGGGGTTTTATCCAGGGTCGTGTTGACCAAAAATACTTGTGTCCAAAATTTCATGTATGCTTAGTTGTTTAGATCAGCATTTTAGAGTTGTAAAGATCTCGAGGAGTGTTACTTGTTTTGAGTTATATTGCATGTGCCAACCACCAGTTCGAAAACACTTGCAAGGGCACCTCAAAGAACACTTAACCATCAAATTATGAGCAGAAAAGTACTTGATTGTTTGCTGTCCTAAAACAGCAGCAAAGGACAGTTTTGGAGACTGACCTTAGAGCCCAACAAGAGGTCAAAGACAAACCTGTTGGGCAGCCTCATAGTAACTCAGTTTTCTTTAGGTTGTTGCATGGAGGGTTCATTTCTTGTTCTTAGTTGTTTGTGTCCTCATGGTGGGGTGTTCTCCTAGTGTTTTTCCATTACACACTCACTTTCATCACTTTTCTATCATTTTACCTAGGTATCCTTCATGTTTCACCACATTTTCACTGTGTACCTTCATACAATCCACATCACATTCACATTTCATCATATTCCCATTCCTAGACAATGCATGAATCATTTCATCCATATTCATATAGTTTTCCTTTCATAATTAACCTTTCATATGCCATATTACATTATTTCACCATTTCTATGTGTGAACACACCAAACAGGTTTGGGAGATTTTCCTCTCTGATTAATTACGCCTAAACCTTAGCCTAAGCACTACATTACTGGCCTATTGTATTCCTAAGTTAAAACCTTCATCAAGGCCTTATTCCTTAAGTTTAGTTTAAAAATAAATGATAAATAAAAAGAAAAAGGTTTATTCACTAGGGAATACAACTAAATTCCTCATGAGCTACAACACTTGAGGGTAGTGCTCCCCCTTTGGCAGACATGTCGAGGCAATAAAAAAAAAGAAATATTATTTGATAGTAGTTGCCTCCCTCATCAATTCGTTTGGGTATCTTTTTGACCCTTTCATGTTCACATGTACCATCTCATTTGACTAGGTTTTATCCTTATCTCTTGGCACACATCACCAGTTGAACTTGCACATGGTCTGAGGGTTCGTTATGCATGTGCCCTAGTCCTTATTTACTCAATTGCACTCATATCTATTCAAATCCATTAACTTTGCCCTTATCCACGCATCTTGACAATTTTGACACATTTTTCTAGGTGGTGCACTCCACTAAGGGATCCACTTTCACCTTTGAACGAGTCTTGTTCACACTGTGTTCCTACTTTGTTGAAGGTTAAGTGACTATGAGTTAATTTTCCCTACCTTTGGGGCAGTTGTTGCACATCTCCCTAGGATGCACTATCTATTTGGGGAATATTTTATGGTTATCTCACTTGGTCAACGTCGACCAAATGCACATGTTCCAATGGATTGCTATTTGGAGATGGTTGTTGAGCCTTGAAGACCACTACCTTGTGGAGCACTCCACTTCCTAGACCACTTATTCTATTTTTGGAGGAATCTAGTAGGGCAGACCATTGAGGGGCATTATTTTACTATTTGATGGATGATTTGACATGGTTAATCATCTAGGGGAGCGCCCTCTCTCTTGGAGCTCTAATATGGAGATACAAAGCATGTTGAAGACCTGTTACCCCCCAGCCTAGGGGTAAGTAAGGAGATGATGTCTTGAGGCCTGCAGGTAGAAGAAATGGAGTGTCGAGAGCCAAATGATCAACTAAGCCCACATTGAACAGACAAAGCCCCTATTCTCCACCACACATCACCATTCATTGTCAACAACATAGCAGCGTCTGTCACACCAGCATTGCCCAAAAAGAACAGCAGGTCTTGCTTCATGAGGTAACAAGTCTGATCTCGTGGTAAATGTCACTTTATTAATTGAAGCATTTGAGCATGTTGCAAGGAGTCCTTTCTTGATTATGAAAACTTTTGCTTGGAAATTATACCTTTTTTCCTTATTTCACCTTGGTGGTTGACATGGTTTCCTAGTAAGGGGGTTACCCTCGTGACAAGGGTTGCTACTGAAGGGTCTCCTTGAAGGGTCATTGTACCATTCCCACTCATACTTACCACTTTCCATGTTTCTTCCCCTCCGTTCCCTCATCTTTTGGGTTTTGGGGCTCATTGACCCCAAGAAAGGCTTGTACCTCATTTCATGGGAAGAAGGGGCTAAAGGCCCAAAGGTGTTGTAGGTGTCAAAAGTTAAAAGCTAAGTCACCTAACATGAAGACACGGGACATGGAGGATACAAGAATATGAGTATCTGATACGGACACAGCAAGCCCCGAAATCAGGACATGGGGGATATGTTATATATATATATATATATAAGTTAAAAATTACTGAAATAGACAAAATATCAATAGTAGATATTGATCAGTGATACATCATGAACTCCGAAAAAGATACATCATACAAATCAATCAAACTCTAAACATCATGCTGATAGAACATAGACATATTGATACATGATACAAATTATACAATGATATGATACATGTAACATTAAAATTTAGAACCAATGTGAATGAACCATAAAATAGAATCATAAATACTAAATAGCAGTTTGCAGATTTCTCATTAACTTTAATCTTTAAGTCATCAAAATAAAAATGTATTACATAGATGTTGAGGGAATTCAACTCCAAAATACAAAATAGAGTAGAATCTAGATACATGATAGGTAGGAATCTCATATCTCATAGATATTAGAGTCATTGTCAGTGTCAATAGTCCTCCTCTATGTCATAATCAGCATCACTACCACTGTCCTATCCTCCATCCTTCTCCTCCTCTATGCCCAATCAAAGCTCTGTTGGTGAAATCTGACTTCCAATCGATGCAAACGGGGTCAATCTTCCTCCACAAACCTATCACGGGTTCTTCAAAAGTCAAATGAACAACTAAAATCACAAAACAAAACCCTTTTTATCTCCCGCATGATGCTTTACACAGGACACGTGTCTCAAAATCGTGACACATCCTCGGGAAGGTGTCTGACACGGTTTGGTGACGTGTCTTGCACTCATAACATGGCTTGATCACATGTTCGACCGTATAGTAGAGTGTCTTCATGTAGACACCACGGATACGGACACTTGGCCCCTTTTGGACGTGTCAGGTGACTAAGTTTAAAATCCATAAATTATCCTTCTAGATGCTTTCTCTGAGGTCCTGAGAGCAATGAACACTTCTCCATAAAAAATAAAGGACCTTTAAAAAAGAAAACAAATAATTAAAAAATGTCCAGCTTGATGGGGGGATGCATTTGCGATGTCTTTTAATTTCGAGTGCATATGGCACTCAATGTGTTCCTAACTTCAAGTGGCATTACAGTGCTCTTTACTTTCCATTGCACATAGCACTCAATGTTCGGACCATAATAAATGAAAGGCAATAAAGGGCTTGGAAAAATGTTGCATTGCAAACGAAGGATGCAGTGCACCCTCCACAAAGGCACCCATAGATGAGACAATATGAGCCCTTGATATGTCAAGAACCCCATGCCCAAAAGTCATACTCCCATCCACCTCATATTCACTACATGACTTAGAGAGGGTCTTCTTGGGAAACACTCCTTGACTTGGGGATTGGTCTACTCAATAAGGCACCAAGACAACACTCCCATACTTAAATTTGGCAAATTTTATAAGGACTTTGAGCATTTGTTTAGTTTAAAAAGGGGGGATTTAATGCACATCTTTGGGTGGTTCTTTTATTAAATGTGGCTTCCTTGGCATGATACATGTGACTTGTGGACCCTTGGAGGGCGTACTTGTTTGTCTTTGCAGGACCTTGCCCAGTGAAGGCTATTCATGGAGGAACTAGGACACTTGGACCTCCATAGGTGTTGGATGTAGCGCCCCACTCATTGGAGGCCTTGAATGTTGAACGTTGCACTTGAGATGAAGTCTTTAACACTTGGACATGGCCTGGAGACATGAAGAAGGGGTGACGTCACTGTCCTATGCTCAAACATCCTCTTCTTGGAGCATGACATCATACTTTGAGGGGACGTTTTACCATTTTGGCACATTTGGTGGTGTTTTGGGTTTGAAGCCCCACTTATTTGCTTGGTATGGGGATGATGTGACACTCTTCTAGCTTGACGTCCTAGCCTTTGGAGGCTTTTCCATCACACGTGCCACCCTAGAGAGAAATTTTATGGGTTTATGTCCCATCATTTGTTATTTTTGGTCATTTTGTAAGCCTATGTGGGAAAAAAGGCAAGACATCTTGTCAATTAAGCATTGTAACTTAGGTTTTAGACCTAAAATCATAGATTTAATTGTAAAGTGGACAAACTAGGACTTGGTTTTTCTCATATAAATATGAGGAAATTCACTTGTCACAAATCATAACTCATCCCTTGATAAATGTCTCTTGGAGTGAAATTTCGGCCCTCTTGGGCAATTCGTTATCTCTTGTTTCTTGTCATTATGGATGCTACACTTCTCTATTGGTAGAATAAAGGCTAGCAACTTCTCTTGGATGCTCCTTGTTGACCACCTCTCAAACATAGGTGGTCAACTCCATGTGCCATGAAGAGATACATCATCAGATGCTCATTTGTCAAAGAAATTTGGTTCTACAGGACATGTTTGGCCCCAGCACTTCTTTTTGTAACTAGAATTTCCGCACCCTTGCATGGGTCAATAATGTAATAGGTCTGCATGAGTCATGTCTAGGTCAGTTACCTTGGGATCGGTTCACTGGGAGAGTTCCTTTCACTGAGGGTTTTTTATCCTCAGGTTATCAATTGAGCTTTTCAGCCTTACTGATTTCCCTTGAGTTTTTCCCTCACACTTGCAATAATTCCTCCAAAGTGGTGAACGACGTTCTAGTGGGCTTATCTTTTGGTAACTATTGTAGGGAATCATTGTAAATGACCATGCAAGACATCTTAGAAGGTTTCGCGGAATTCCATCGAGTCTAGATTAGTTTTTTTTAATTAATTAATTTTTAATTAAATTTCCCTGAGTTTGGAGGTTTAATTATTTAATTAATTAATCATTTTTGAGCAAAAATTGTAAAAACTAGGTCCTTGGATTTTTGATAGGGGTATTTGTGCTCAAAAGAAATGGAATAGCACCTCCTACACCCTTGGACCAAGTTTCAACTCAATCGGACAACTTTTGCTATGAGTTTGTCCACCTAGAGTGTCAGTCAGTCAAAAACAGCAATTTTAATTGCTAAAGTCCAAACATGGCAAAATTGTAATTTTTAAAAATGAGTTAAAAGGATGATGTAAAGATGGATAAAGGTGAGAGAGATTTTTCCTAACCTTTCCTAACATTTTCCAACCCTCACATCACCCCCCCACCTGGCCTTAAAGCAAAAACGTCACTTTTCCTAGAGGGGTGTGCCTTCCTTCTAGAAAGTCTCCAAAAAGTAAAAAAATGATAAAAAAATCAATGGGAGACTTATGTTATCCCTTGGCACGCTTTTCCTAGCCTCCCACTACCTCTTTGTTTCATCCCAATGCCCCTCCACTCCCCT
>JASDQU011507647.1:0-12970 GCA_032191745.1 Picea mariana
TTATATAATAATTAATTATAATTTAGCTAGTGTTTAGGATTAGTTATGAAATTATTCACAGTAATAAGAAAAGGGTCATTACAAATATAACCTAGTTCTTGTAATCATTGGATTAATTTCTATATTGTAAGTGGAAATTATGTATACACCATCGTTACACTATATTCCTCATGGTTCTGTAAAAAAAAATCCCCTTTGATTAATCTTCAACACCACTCTAGATGAGCTAAGGACGAATTCATCATCATTTACATCTTCTATAGTAATTAATTTTTTTTTGTTATGATGACGTTATGTTCCCTCGTTGTTGGTTCCTGTAGAACATTAAACATATGTAAATTAATAGATTTTTTGAAACATGCCATCTAATATTCCTAAGTATATTATTAATGAAAATTTATAAAAATAAATCATATAAAATATTATTTTTTCATTCACTTGATTCATCCCTCTGCAATTTTTCCATAAATATTTTATGCTCTTCTGCACTTAGATAATAAATAATCTTATCGATATTCCTCATTTTGTGGCCCTGCATGAAACACACTAACCAATACATATTAGCTAAACTTACATATAGTTCAGCCATATTAATTTTTTATAGAATTTATAGAGAACCTTCTTTTCTTGTTTTTATGGATGTGTCATCATCATGTCGACAAAAGTTTTTCTTATTTGAACTCTTCTCACTCATATTTTTACCAATATACAACATGTACCATTCAAACAGAAATTATTTAATACATTTTATAAATAAATCACATAATTTTTCAGTGAAGAAAAATCGTTGTAACCGGTGAACTTGTTATATACAAAGCATCGGTGCATTTATTACATAAAACGCATTGGTAATTTTCATACAACAACACACACCAAACAATTTAATTTCTTTTTTAAAATATCGTGAATTACAAGAGTGCGATATGTATAGAATACATCACAGCGACGAAAGTAGAAACAAAAACATAGCAAAAACATTAAACATTCATAAAAAAAACAAAAGAAAAATTACATACATGTGATAGAATTTTCTATGTTTTTTTAGATGAGATATTGATGATATTTTAGATGAGAACCTCGACAATATGTTTTTTTTACACCATATTTTTAAATTAAAAAAAAATAAATGTCTTTATCGGTGCGTTCCTTATACATAATCAGATTGGTACATTTATATTGAAATGGTGCACTAGAAAATCATTTTTTTTTTTTTTTAAACATCAAATCAAAAACCGTTAAAAAAATAAAATAAAAAAGGAAGAGGGTTGACTGTGTTTGGGATCCGATGTAATAAGTGGTCCCTTTGAATCACATGCCAAACACTTATATATAGAAAAGCAAATTCATTAGATCTAAAATACCTAAAACAAAAATCCCTAATTTTGAAGTGATAGAGGGAGTTAAACCCTAGGGTTAAATTTTTCATTCACGTAAGCAAAAAAACCAAGTGTTTAAGGTAAGTATGATTTTTTTGTTTTTTGTTTTTATGAATGTAGGGTTTTGAGTGATTCACCATACCCTTCAAATCTTGATTTTCTAAATATTTTTTCTAATCCAAGGTATTCTTCTTCTCCACAGTGCTCCCTGGTATGTCTCTCTTCCAAATCTGTCTCCTGTAAATTTTGGAAAAATAATGAAAATATTGAATACCTTCTTAATATTAATTTTTTTTTACGAAAAGGGTTTAGAGTGAATCACCATACCCTTCAAATTCTCATATTCTGAATAATATTGTAGTTCCAAAGTATTATTCTCCTCCACATTGTTACTCTGTATGTCTCTCTTGCAAGTCTCTCCCCTGTAAAATTTTGGAAAATAATGAAATAGTGAATAGCTTTTTAGTATTTAAATGACTTTATGAAATTCGATTCCCTCTCTTTTTTAATTGTTTAAAAAAAATCGCTCTTTTTTTTCACTTTTTTGGTAGGATGGTGCATTTATGTAAGACGCACCAGTGTGGCCATATTACATTACACATTGATGTGTCCATATTATTAGATGCACCAGCAACATATAATTGTTTTTTATTAACAAAATCTAGAAACACGTTGTGGATGATTTTTCAATGCATTGGTGCTTATTGTTAATATGTGCATCAGTGCATTTGTGGTTTATAAGTCCACCGGGATGATTTTAAAGTTATTTGAACTTTTATTTGCACATAAAATAGTATATTCATCTTAAATTATCTCTTAGGATGAATTCACATGACTTGCAATACTTCATTATACATTTTACATTTTATGTCGCATTATTCTTAAAAAATGGTTTCAAAACTATATTCAAAATCAGATTGTGGTATGGTCCTTGAAATTTATTTAAGATATGTACAAGAAAATGTATTGCTAATGATGTTGAAATGCAGGGAGAAAACCTTATTATATGATCAAATGGCCAATTCTTCAAATTCCAACACATTTCATATTGTTCAAAGTCCATCACAAAGTTCTCCCTTTCCATCTCCAATATCTTTAACTTGTTTTATTTATGTTTCGATTATCTTATTGAATTTTTTTATCCATATCAATCTGAATAAAAATGTATTCAAATTTGCAGGATCCTGATCTAGAAACAAGTTCAGATGTAGAAAATATCTCAGTATCAGTTAAAATATGTTAGAAGGTCTTATTAGGAGCAACATATCTCAAGAAATTGGTAGATGAAAATGGAAAGCCACTTTACCCTGGCAATTGTGACCTTCCATCTTCCAGCCGCAATACTTGGTCGATGATTGTAATAATTTTTTGGTATAATGTAATTTGAACAAACAAATTATTGCATTCTTCTTACTAATATCATAGATGTACTAATTTTCAATATTTTTGAAATTAGAATTCTTCTGATGATGAGTGACCTACCTATCATCTTCCATTGCACCCCACAACAATGTCAACCTAAGAGAAGGTTGTAATGAGAGAACAACTCAGAGATGAAGTGTACCAAGAATGGTTGAATCAACTACCTACTCAATTCCCACTAAATCCATATTCACCAATTAGGAATGGCTACAACAATAATAGTTCTTCAAAATTTGGAAATGCAGACAATCAAAAAGAGGTTGGTATGGATGATTACTTATAGGATATGAATGTCATGGGGACAATGTTGCTAGACGAATTACAAAATCATGAGCTAGTGGATGATTCTCATATCAATGATACCATTTGTTGTATCATTTTCATCACCCGGATCAGCAAAAGAGGGACACTTGCAAGTTCAGTTGGGTCATCTAAATAGGACAGAAGTTAGTGCAAGAGTTAGACACATCAAGCTCAAGAAATAAACAAACAACTAAGCTAATAACAACTAAAGAAACAAAACTAAAGTGCATAAGGAAATTAGAACCAAAATCAATCAAACAATTGACCAATATTCATGCCACCAATGGATAGATTGTATTAGTGGGAAAACACCAAAGAGAAAGGGAGACTTATGGGTCCTCTCTTCCTCGAAGGGAGGGCTCTTAAACCACCAATGAAAGAGCTCTTATTACAAATAGAAAAATAAAATAAAATGGTGAAGTAATCCAAATATCATTCACTCTAGAGATGATGTGAATAGCCCAATGAAATGATGCTAGTATGCTCCAAGAAGGAAAGAGGTTCCTTGTAGGAGAATAGAGGCAGCATAAAAATACAAATAGATTCTTGAAAATATAGTGCACCCATTGCCTCTTTTTATAGAAAATATTTGAGGCATTATGGAACCGGTCTTTAGTGTGAACAAGGGGCCCTTTAGGGCACCTTTACATCTTTGACCAGTCCCCCACTCGGATTCAGCTCAGATTTGGGGGTCAAATTGACCTGGGATATGAACCAGAAGTGGGTGGGAGGCTGACCAGAATCATAAATGCATCTTTCTAAGGTATGTGCGGGATTTTGCGTACACAGTCACATATTGGGCACATGTGCGCTTTCCCTGCATGGTCGACTAGTGCACGTGCATGTGCTTCCTTTATATTCTAAGCGCATGCTGATTTTATAACTAGTTGTATAGTTTGTGCCCTTTGGAAATGCATTTTTGGGCCATGAATGAACTAATAGGTGTTTGGAGATGATGGATTCTTGTTTTAGTGATAACAGATGCCGCATGATGTGTGAGGTTAGGAGCATACATATAGCCGAAATACATCAATGTTTCTTCTACTGGGAGTACCATTGTAAGAAACAGTGTTGAGAGGAATTGCAAGAGAGACCCATTGGAGGGAGAGGGGAACCTGTGGGACCCAAACCTTTCTCTAGGTGTGAAAAGTAAAATTGTGTACAAACAAGGCGGGCATGCCCCATGCTCATGTCATGTAACTCAAAATGTGTAAGACAATAAATGAAGCTATATGTTGATGTAGATAACAACAGCGCCCTCTGGGGTGGTTTGATAATGGCAATTGATAATTATGATGGTGAACATACTCTGAAAAGAGGCAATGACACCTGTAATAAGTGTCGATGACTAGTAGGCGTTGATGGCCCAAAAAATTTTGGTGGTCTTCAGTTAGTATGAAACAACTGCAATAGTCACAAAGTAAGACCTACCATAAAATGAGATTGTGTTGAAGTCAAATGTCATGGGGGTCAATGACAACAGAGAGAAATGATGGTTATCTCTGTGTCATCTAAGACTTCTCATTGCAAATGGAATGAGAGTCAAGATACTGTCACTCTTTTGGAAACTATGTTGGTATTGACAAAAAGGTTTACACGACTCTAAAAAGTAAAGAGCTTCATGAAATCTACTGGATGAGATCAGGAATTGATGAGGAACATGGATGAAGTCAGGAGGGGGTGAGGCTTAAGAATTACCTTGGTTGGGGATATATGTGAAGTATGAGTGGTAGCAACTATGGAATAGAATCTAGTGTCATGGAAATGACTAGACATGGGTTAGACTGTGCCAGAGGTGTGACAAAGTGGAAAAACTTAGAGATCATAGGTACATGGACTGTGGGATACTCAGGGTTTATGGATGATGGATATAAGAGTAGAAGGTAATGAATGACCCAACCAAGGGCTACAAGGGTTGCATTACTGGGAAAGAAGGTCGCTAAAGGTGACAACAAAAGATATGTAAATGTTGGAAACAAAGGCTTTGTACAATTACCAAATAAATAAAGAATAATTTGGGATAAGTGTGAAGATACAAAAATGGGTTCCCTAGTACGAGATGGCTTGGTCTGTGGTGGCGCAAGTTGTGTGGAAAACAAGTGGATGATGGGGGCCCCTTAGGTGAGTTTCTGTATGAGGTAAATGAATGGAGGGGGATCTGTAGATGGGAAAACAGATTGTGGATGAAATGGAGGTTAAATGATACTGCGGAGGGATAGTAAAATGTGAACTGTGATTAGAGAACCTGGGAGTCCATGTGGGAAGGCTAGCAAAATGAGGAGGAGTATGTGGTTGTTTCTCAAAAATGTGTAAGACTATCGAGACTCCCATCCCTGGGGGGTGAAAGCAGCATGAGAGTGCTATCAGATGACAGTACTGAAATGCAGTGGAGGTGAGAGTACTGTAGAGTCAGATGGGAAGATCCTAGAGGAAAATGTCGGAGGGTGTGACTGGGAGATGCAATTGATATTTAGAGGGAATAATTACATGACAGTGTCGATCATATACCTAAAGGGGTTGCGTTGATGTGTGATAACCAAGTAATTGCACATATAAAATTGGATACCCGACGTGAACAATATCTAAAGATAAAGAACATATAACAATTATTCAATAATTGTTAACATGAGCATGCGTACCTGGCGTGATGTGAAAAAAATTCTCCTCGAGGGCCTAGGATGGATGGGGATCCAGGGAATGTGACTATGTAGGTAGCCATATCTTGATCCCATGGCTGAAGATGGATAAAAAACTAGATGCTCTGAGCTCCTGTAATTGAGTTTGAAAGTTTGGCAAAAGGGATTATATATAATTGTAGGGCCCATAATGCCACCTCATTTGTACCTTTTATCATAGTGAGTTTATGAGACGTTTGAGAGGATATTTGGACACTCTGGGAGATCAAGCTAGCTGATACAAGATTAGCAAGAGCTAGGTTAGTGGTCTCATCCTCCTACATAGTAGTTAGGATTTATTTTTTGGGCCCCCCAGTGCACAGGCGATCAAAGAATTCATACTGATCAATTTTGTGAGGGAGGGCCCCCCAGTGCACGGGCAATCAAAGAATTCCTGTGCTTGGGTGCACGGATGTAATGAAGATAGTCACACATGGGGGAGCCTAAATGGGGAAAATAGGCATGCATCGAATGCATGCTCGTTCAAAGTACAACTGCACATTTGTGTGCGATTGTTTTGCTAATAATTGCACACGTCTGCGCAACTGTGTAACGAATAGGTGCACATGAATTTGTGCTTGTGTGTGTGACAGGTCTGCATGAATGCATGGATTTATCTTCAATAGTTTCACATTGATGCCCCACTATGTGAAGAATAGGCATGCACATGTGCACGCTTGTGGGGGAAACAACCGTGCCCATGAGGCAAAGCTGAGGGGGTGTAAAAACTTGTCTTTTTTTTTTTAGATTTGTCATTTTTATGGTTTATGATGTCTAATAAAGTACTGTGTAGGTGGATGCAGGTGACATGTTCAGGATGCCAATCCATTGGAGAGAGAGGAACTGGCCATGCCTCAGAGAGGCGGTGAGGGATGAGGAGTCGGGTGTGCGAGGACCTTTGGTAGCTTATGGGTTGCTAAAGTTCTTCGATTGATCACTATTGTGGGAAAAATAGTACCTACTGTAGTTTTTGATATCTATGTCGAGCATTGATCTGTAGTTCTTCATTCTGTAGAGGGAGTATCTCACATTCTTTGTGACAGAGGATGTGTATTTCTTGACTGGGTTCCCTTTTCGGGGAAGCGCTCCATCGACTAGTAATTTGTTGCTAGGGGATGGACAGTTGCTTGACCTAGCACAAATGTATTGTTATGGGGAGGAATTTATGTCAGGATCGGTGCTATGGATTGGAGCAATGGACGCCCTTGTGCATCGTTGCATTAAAACGATGATTGTGAGGGTGTATGGATCCTTATCTACTTAGTTGATTAGTGGTGGTCAACTGAGGATTATCCAGAGGGAACTAGGTGGAGATCATTTTTCCTGGGGCTTGATGCTACACACCAAGATGATGGGGTATCTCAATAGGTGTCACGCTGCTGACTCAGGGGATTTCTCTTTTGGGTCGATCTTGGTGGCCTAGTTCTTGGAGAGGGTACCTATGTTGCACTCTAGAGTTTTGTTGGATGTGCCTAGTGCATGAGATCCACGATTGATGTGGTGGGAATCGAGCTTGGTAATACATGGGGGTGGGGATGGTGTCCATTACTTTATGGACAAGCTAGCACGTGTGTGGCATCATATGCCATAGATCATCCTACGATACCCGTATGGCGGGATGGACTATTGTCAGGATCTCGACATGGTCTTACCTCCTGTACAGGTTTCGAACCACTGAGGTATGTTGATGTATTTGATGTTTTCTGTTTTGCATAGTGTAGCATATGTTTTATGTATGGATGGATGTTGATACTATCATTTTTTTGTTGTGTGTGCAGATTTGGGACCATGTGGAGGAGAGGTAGAGTTGGTCAGAGTGTCATCTCATCAGGGGCCTAAGAAACTGCCACGGGGAAAACCACGAGTAGGAGAGAGACGTCAGAGGAATGAGGCTGGTGCAAGGCTAGTTGTTGATGATAGAGTTAGGAGGAGACATTGATATGATGAACCTGGTGCAGGGATGTCACATGCTCCTCCAGTAGAGGCCAGTGGAGTTTTTGAGGAATTTTGTCGTCGATTGGAGCCAATGTTACAGCGAGTTCCCAAGGGCATGTGAACAGAGATACAAGACGAGGGAGTCTTAGAGCAGTGTGTGGGGAACCTCCTCCATAGAGAGGACCAGGTGGTGGAGCCCTAGAGGCACCATGAGTGCCCTTGTATATATATTTTTGTATTTATATAGGCCTGCGAGCCCATTTTGTATAGGGTGATGTGACACCTATTTTGTACCTATAGGGATGAGGGGGTTCACCTGCCTATGGGTGATGTACATGTTGTACTACTTTTTGTAAATATTGATGGCACAGTGATCGAGATATATATATGGATATACATTTTGGGGATTTGTGATGATCACATGTGATGATGTTTTGTGGTGCTTTTTATGATGTCTAATCTATATGTTGTGACAAAATTTTGATAATTTATATATGTGTAATGGTGTTTTGATGTGATAAATGCCAATCTAACACTAGGTTAGCCATATTATCTTCTATTTGATTGAATTTTCCTATAATATGTGTAAATGTGATTGAATCAAAATGTTGATATAAAAATCTATCTTGCAGGTATTTGCAGAAGAGGCAGGGATCACGAACACGGTACACATTGTTGAGATGAAGGACGATGAGATGAAAATCTAGTAGGATGCTAAGGTGATGAATATGGTGGTGGTGGGCCTCAGCAAAGGGGAAAATGATGGTTGTGTATTCTGCTTGGTTTTTCCTTTCCGATCCCAAGCATATGCTGCTAGAGTGGAGAAGTTCATGTGAGGGGGTATAGAGTGCCTAAGTGGCCGAAGTGATATTCTGTGTCCATCGACTAGCTCCGTCAGCGTAACCGATGTGGTAGGCCGATGGAGGAGGCATCTTTCAATAACATAAATGGTAGATGATACATAAGGTGTGGTGGAAAAAGAAGACTAAAAATTCTACAAAATGTGTACAAAAAGAAAAAGTCTAGTGTAGAATGACTACTCTTAGGCGTAAAATTTCTTCAAGTACAACCCATTGATGGGTTCTTTGAGAGGGTATCCTTCGAGAGAGGCTAGGATTTATGCATTTTTATTGAGGTAGTGTTGAATGATGTAGGGACCATGCCATATTGACTCGAATTTGTCATGGTCAAGGGTATAGTGAGCGATATCGTAGGCAAGGATGAAGTCTCCTTCATTAAATGAGTGAAGGTTGACATGGCAGTCAAAGCTGTCCTTTGATATTTTTTAGCTGCCTCATTGTTTTGTAATGAAGACCGATGGTCTTCATCAAGAGACTCTAAGTTCAGCAAGCGCTTCTCTATTGGAGCAGTTTCGGGTAATAGCTCAATAGTGGTGCACAAGGTGGGAATTTCGCACTCAATGGGGAGAGTGGTTTCGACCCCATGGAAAAGATGAAATGGTGTAAGCTAGTGGCAATTTTAACTGTCGTGTGATATGCCCATATTGCTGAGAACAACATATGATGCCAATTGGTATTATGTTTGTTAACAATGCGTTGTAACATGGTTTTGATGACCTTGTTGACCACCTCTACCTATCCATTGGATTGAAGGTAGTAGGGGGAGGCAAAATCATGAGAGAATCCTAACTTTGAGGAAAGTTCAACAAAGAGCTCATTCTCAATGTGTTTTCCATGATCGGAGACCAATTTTAATGGTACTCCAATTTGGAAAATGACGTGATTAAGGAAAAAATGCACTGCGGTGTTAGTGGTGATGTTGAATGTGGTCATGGATTCATCCCACTTGGTGAAGTAATCGACGACCACGAAAATGTACTTGTGTTCATTGTTGGATGGAGGGTTGCAAGTCATGAAATCAATGCCCCACTTGAAAAAGGGTCCGGCAGTGATGACTGGGTGTAAAAGGGTGGGTAGTGCTCATGCTTTATAGGCATAAAGCTGGCATTTGTCACACTGTTTCAGAGCATGGATACGATCATGAAACAATGTGAGCCAGAAGTAGCCTACTCAAATGATTTTTTGGGCAGTGGACATCCCTGAGAGGGGACCACCACAAGTGCCATTGTGGCAAACATTCAAAACTCTCTCAACTTCATCAATGGTCAAACATCGATGGAGTATAGTGCTGACCCCTCGTCGATATAAGATGTCACCGATAAGGAGATATCGAGGGGCCTGATGGTGAATACGTTGACGATCGTCCTGGGAGATGTGGGTTCAAAATTTTGGTGTGCAAAGGTAGATGAGAAGATCGTCATACCAGGGATCATCCGAGGGGATGTAGAAGAGATGTTCATCGAGGAAGTCCGTATTGATGGGTGAACTGGTAGTATATGAGGGAAATTCCTTAATGAGTTTGGCGAGGATGAGGGATTTCTTTCTCTTGGGTGTTGAAAACTTGAGGTCATACTCCTGAAGGATGATGATCCATCAGGAAAATTTACCATTAATTTTTCTGTGACTGAGAAAGTATTGCATGGGGTTGGAATCTGCCATGAATTTGGTGGTGCAAAGAAGGATATAATGGTGCAGTTTCTGGACTGCGAGGACAAATGAAAGGGTGAGCTTCTCTTTGTGATTGTACTTCAGGGGTGGGCTTGAATGTTTTTCACTAATATAGTAAATTACATGCTAATTCCCATCATCCCCTAGCTGGACGAGAACTCTTGCTACTGAGACGACTAAGGCCGATAATTAGAGGATGTAGTCACGATCATAGTCAGGTGGACTAATCAAAGGGGCATTGGAGAGTGTTGCTTTTAAATCATCAAAAGTGGTTTGGGCATGTTCATCCCATAGAAATGGGATATCATGATGTAACAAGTGAAGGAAATAGTGTGTGTGAGTGGCGTAATCAGGGACAAAGTGGCGTAAAAAGTTATCTTTGCCTTGTAAGCCCTACATCTTGCATAAATTCCAAGGTGCTAGAATTTTTGTGATGGCTTGGACTTTGAGGGGGCATACAGTGTTTCTACGTTGGGAAATGATGAACCCAAGGAGGCATCCAAAAGTGACGCAAAATACAAACTTGAGGGGGCTCAAGCAGATATTGTACTAACAACACCTTTGAAAGATGACTCATAAGTCATCTATATGTTGAGTGTGTTTCTTGGATTGAGCGGTGAGGTCGTCCAAGTATGTGAGGATGATACGAGATAGATCATGAAAAACATACATCATGGCCCATTGGAATGTCGCACCAACGTTATTGAGGCCAAAAGGCATGGCACAATATGTAAAAGTACCCCATGGGGTAGTGAATGCAGTTTTCTACTGGTTTGCTAGATGAATCTAAATTTAATTGTAGCCAGAGAAACCATCCATGAAGGACAAATCTTCGTGACTGCCAAAATCATCGATAATTTGGTCAATGAAGGGCGTTGGGAAGTTGTATTTTGGACAAGTGTGATTGAGATCATGAAAGTCAGTGCAGACGCGAATAATGCCCTATTTTTTGTTGATAGGGATAGGGTTGGAGACCCATGACATATATGCGATGGGGTATATGAACCTTGCAATGCATAATTTGTCAATTTCGGCTTTGATGGCCACTTCTTTGGATGGGTGTAGTGGGAATTTCTTTTATCACACAAGTGTGATATCAGGCCATGTGTATTTATGATGTTCGATAATAGAAGGATCAAGGTCGGGCATCTTGGTATATGACTAGGAAAAAATGTCTTGGTATTCCTGGAAGAGAAATTTGTAAGCTATAAGTTCGTTAGGAGAGCATGCAGTGCCAATGGTGATTTCTTCTATGATTCCAAATTTGATGGAAATATCGATCTTGAGAATGGGGGAAATGTTGGCCATGTTTCCTTCTTCAAAAGCGTTGGGGGAAGGGATAGGGTTGTTGAACCAGTCTATATGCCTTGATGGGATAAAATATTTGGTTTCGATTGCGTATATGGAGTCTTGGCTAAGAGGCTTAAAGGCTTCCTATGAGAGAAAGAGCACTATGTGCACATTCCATGGGCAATCAGGGGTAGTTAATTCATCGAGGATGTCTTCGTCGCAGTGCAACTGGAAAAAATATAGGGGATCCAAGGGAGTAACATTGGTAATGGTCACCATGTGGTTGTCTTCTGGTGGTGAATATGTAGAGGGGGTGGCGCAAGGACGTTGCGATGGTTCGCTCGACATAAACTAGATATTGAGATATTGTGGGTTAAAAATTGTAGTCGGGCATAAGATTTTTGTGGGGAAATGGACCTGTGAATTGGGGCAATTTAGGGGAAAATCTTCATATAGTTTATCCATGAACCATGGAGGAGTGGTAAGTGCCTCAGGCTCAGGAGAGATAATATGAATGACATTAGGGGATGGAGTAGGGGTAATCACTGGTACCTTTGGTAATGGGGGAGGTGTATGATTTTGAATAAGGGCCATTTGGTGACGCCTATATTCAATGATCGTAGGACACTGGTATGTGAAATGGTTAAATGATTCACAAAGAGAGAAAGGGAATATCATCTATTTGTTGACTGAGGTTGTGACATAGTGGATGTTAGTGACATGGGTATTTGATGACACAGATGGAGGAGGTTCTTGTTGAAAGCTCTAGTGTATTTTCATTAGTGTTTGTTGAAACTGAGGTATCACAGGGAAATGGTGGGTGTAATGGCCATATTCTGAACTGATAGAAAATATGAATTTGGTTGGCATACCTTTGCCACCTGTAGTAGGGGACGTGGTGGTAGGAATAGGGGTGCTAGATGAAGCAACGAGCGGTGTGGTTTCTCGAGGGAGGTGAATTAATTTTTGTAGTTCGAGGAGAAAGGGACATCTATTGGTGGGGTGTCTTTCTTTCTTACATAGTGCAGAAGGAGGTTGGACTCGAGGGGGACTAGAGCAGTGGGTTCTTTATTCTTCCTTATTCCCCCAATTGTAGCGGTGGTGCTGGATAGTGGGGTTGGTGTGGGGTCATTGGGGTTAGGATTGGGATCTGCATTAGGGTTCCCTCAGATTGGGGAGGGAGGGATGGTTGAGCAACTATATTAGGTGGGTGTAGATACCAAATCAAAATAGCAAACACCATGTTAGGAAGGGTAAGTGTTGTGGCTACTTGGAAAGATTGTACGCCTGGTGGGGGGCAGAATAAGGGGATATGGGTAATGGCTTGGGGGACTATCTCCCAAAACTGGATGTTGTTAGGACCATATATTGTACCCTTTTTGCCCATATTTTTTCCATTGTTATACCCTTCATCACCTGTATTTAGACTTATATTATCACT
>JASDQU011507647.1:13070-34298 GCA_032191745.1 Picea mariana
TCTAGAAGGAATAGGAGGTGGAGTGTACAATCCTAGCTTTTTGTTACTTGGTTTTCTTATTGCACACATAGTGCATCCTTTTACATACTTGGACAGTGTTTCATGCATTCAAGGCCAATAAAAAAACCTTTGTAACTAAGTAATTGTTTTGTCTACACCAAAATGTCCTGCTATAAGAGAAGTATGTGCCTCCTTGATTACATGGACTCTTTCACTTTATGGAATACATAATTTTCCCAAATGATACAAAATTTTGTCTTTAATATGATAATTCAACTCTTCTGCTCTTTACCATGACTTAAAGTTGCATAGACTTCTTTAAAATATTTTTCCTCAGCATATTGTTCAATATAACTTTCATGAGTAATTGAATTGTGCTTAAGGATTGTAGCGATTGTACTAGGAGGTCTTGATAACATATCAACAACTTTATTATGAATGCCCTTTTTGTATCTGATGACCAAATGAAATAGTTGTAAAAACCCTATCCATCTAAAATTCCTTGATTCTTGTAGCTTAGTTTGTGATTGTATATATTGTAATGGTTGGTGATTAGTATGTATTATTGTTTTTTTCCCCATTAAGTAATTTGTCCACTTTTTTCCACTTTGTACTAAAGCATACAATTCTTTATCATAGGTTGGATAATTAATTACTATTGTAGTGAAGGTCAATGATAGAATATGGGCTTTCTGTGATGCATCAACACTGTCCCCATGGCATAGTCACTTGCATATGTTTTGATTTCAAACGATTGTTGGAGATATGGCAATGCCAGAACATGATATTTACTTATCTTCACTTTCAAAGGGTCGAAATACTTTTGTTGGCTTCCTCCCCACTAGAATCCCCTTTTCACACTTGTCAACACATGTAAAGGAGCTTCCATGAGAAAAGTTTTCAATAAACTTCCTCCAATATTGTGTTTCCCCCATGAAGCTTCTTACTTTAGCTACATTTGTAGGATTTGGCCAATTTACAATGACCTCAACTTTAGAGATCAATCTTAAGTTATCCACCCCCTATAATGTAGCCCAAATATACAACAGATGTTTTTCCAAATTCACATTTTGACAACTTTACAAAAAGTTTCTCTTTGCAATACTAAAAGTATCTGCCTAACATGTTGGACATGCTCTTCCCTGGTCCTACTGAAAATAAGAATATCATCTAAGTAGACTATTACAAAATTATCAATGAATGGCCTGAATACATCATTCATAAACCACATAAAATTAGCAAGTGCATTAGTAAGCCCAAATGACATCATTAACCATTCAAAAAATCCTTGTTTTGTTTTAAAAGAAGTTTTCTATATATCCTGTTCAACAACTTTGATTTGGTAGAAACCACTTATTAAGTCTAACTTAGCAAAATAAACGACATTTTTCAATTGATCTAATAAGTCATCAATACAAGGAAGAGGATAACGGAGTTTTACCATGATCTTGTTCAAGGCTCGGAAGTCCACGTACAAGCACCATGTGCCATATTTCTTTGGCACCAGGATGATAGGTGACCCAGATGGAGAAGCACTTGGTCTGATGACCCCTTGTTCAACCAACTCTTGTGCCTATTTCTTTATCTCTACATTTTCCAAAACTGCTAGCATGTACATTCCAATGTTAGGAAGAGGAACATCCTGCTGCAATTGTATCTCATGTTCAACTTGTCGTTTTGGAGGTAATCCTTTTAGAATTTGAAAAATATCATCAGAGTATGAAACAATTATAACTAATTCATCTTTCAATTTTGTATCACAATCTTGAAAAGTATCAATTCTGACAGTATCCTTTTCTTTTACAACCATTATTAAATATATTTTATTGACATTTACAATTCTCTTCATTTTCCCTAAGTTGACTAGTGATAGATTCAATTTCTTCTTATGATCCCTTACAACATATTCTTTTCCATATTTAGTTAATTGATACTTATTTTATTCACGATCAAATAGTTCCTTTCTATCAAACAGATATGGACTATCAAGTACAATACCACATCTATCAAGTGGAACCACACCTCATCTATAAATTGTGAAGCGATAGAAAACTTTATAACACATTGCATATTCACTTGCAACTGATTATCATTGTGAATCCATCCTAATAGATATGATTTCTTATGAGGTTTAGTAGTTAATACCAACTTTTTAACAATTTTCTTTGATATTAAGTTTACTTGTGAGCCACTATCAAATAGAGTATCAATTTTTGTATGTTTGGAAATTACTATAATGTGAAAAAGTTATGTTTGTTTGATCTCATCAACTTCATTATCAAATTTTAAAGACTAAACTGAAGAACTTGTACCAGCTTCAAAATCTTTATCTTTGATTCCCATGACTGTGACCTTGGTATCATCTCCCGAATCAGACCCCAGGTCTATTTTAGTTTTTGCAGTAGTCTTTGGATTCCCTTTATTTCCGAACTTGATTGGTTTCAATTCTAGGTGAAGGATCTAACAATGATCCTCACTATGGCCTTCTTTCTTACAATGAGTGCATGTAGGTTTTTCCTTCTTCAATGTATTAGAATTCTTCCCTTTAAACTTTTCTTTACCCTTTCCTTTCAATTTTCCTTTAGTAGGTTTAAATGGTTTTACAAAATCAACATTTACATTATTTCCTCTAGATTCAAGATGTGTTGCTTGCACACATACCACTTCTAAGATAGTTCAATTAAACATAAGAATGGTATGTCGTAAATAGCTATGCAGACCACCTATGTACTTAATAAATGTCTCTTGAGTAGCCAATGGTATTCCAAACAATAAATTTCTTTTTTGAAACTCCTGTGTATAAATTTGAACAGTTTGTCCTTTCAATTGCCTAAAGTTCTACCATGACATAATATCTTGCTGCATATAAGCGAGGGGATAAATTGATTTCGTAATGAAGATGTAAAATCAAACCATGAAGAGAGTGTCTTACCAAACTTTTTATCATGTTTTTTCCTACTTTCCCGCCACACAAGGGTGGTTCCTCCCATCTTTAGACTAGCAAGTTGGATCATAGTCTCCTCATCTATGATTTTTTGTATCCTACAATATACTTCAATTTGTCTTATCCAATTATCTAACTTTTCCACATTTAGTTCCCCATCATACAAAGGTAACTCAAACTTAACATCAATATTTAACAAATGCATGTTAGACTTATGCTTATGTGTATTCTTTTGTATAGTATGTGTCATAGAATGAGAACTAGCATTTGAAGAAGAACTTGAAGAAGAAGGAGAAGAAGGTGGTGAAGGAGGAGGATTTGAATATTCTCCTTTGGCTTCACTTTTCTCCTTCGTAAGAGGTTCTCCCAGAACAAGTTTCTTTCTCTCCAAGAAATCATCATATAACATGGATAAAAATGCTTCTTCGAACTTTCTAGTTCGTGGAAAAGTTTCTTCTTCAGTTGCCATTATTTTCTTCCTCAACACTCTTTCTATATCTTAAATTAATTCATACAATGATCCTTCTCCTCTTATATATTTGGATCTTGTGAGAATTCAATACTTCACTTGTTAAACCTTCCAACACAACCAAAGCTCTCATACCAAAATACTTGATCCAAAAATGAAAGGTATTATAAACAAAATGACATTAACTTGATGCTCATGAATGATTAAAGAGTTCAACCATCATTAATCATGTTGAAAATAAGAGAAGATAACAACAATAAGAAAGATAAATAAACACAAATAACTTGCTAAAGAAGTTCACCAATGTGTGGCTACGTCTTCAGGCCCACTTCCAAGTGGAGGACCACTTTATTGATATTTAATGCTCAAGTTATCATTACAATTGTTCTTTCCTATTAAAAATAGGTTTCTGATTTGTTGTACAAGACCTCCTTGTGCAGATGCACACATGCCTCAACTATATCCTCTCAAAACATGACTTAATTCCCCTCAAAACATGAGAAATGGGCCATTAGCTCAATCTCCTCTTTACATTCCCTGCAATAAAAAAGTACCCTCACAAGCTCAAAGGGCCCGGTTTATATATTTTTTAGGCTCAGTTATGGAAGCTCAACTTCCCACAAATATCTGGCCTTTTTTTGGGATCAAATACCCCTCGAAATGGCCAATAAATCTCCAAAAAGGCCCAATATGGTAAAAAACTATAACAAAATAACCATTATGATATCAAAAATTAAATTAGGCCCCCAAGGTTGGGTGCATGCCCCTTTTACAGGTTCGTATGAGTCCATATGGCCAAATGCCAACCCACGAGGGTGCTACCCGTTGGTACCTCCTTCATTAGCTCCTGGTATTTTGGTGAGATCATAGAACCTAGGGCCCGATCGGATGAGATACGTCCCCCGTCGATCCATCCTCTCCACTAATTACGACCTTGATTCTGTGGTGTAAGGTCCCTGGTCTAGTGCCCAGCTCGTAGTCTTCTCATGTGGTGGATATGCGTTGGGGGGATTAACTATGTGTGGTGGTGTATGCGCTATGAACTAGGTATGGGGATAGGCCCCAACCCTTTCCTCCACGACCATAAAGAAAAACACAACTTAAATATTAAAACATGCCTATATTTGTTAAGTTCCACCACGGGTGGGCTAGTAGCCCAGCCCTATCCAAAACGTTCCCCCATGCCCGAAGGTCATGGGTTCGACTTCAGTGGAGTCCACAACTTTTTTAAAACATAAAACCAATGATGGGGTGCCACATGGCAATAAATGACTGGGCCACATGGTGCCATTTAATTCGCCCACCAGGTAACACTTTTCAAGCGTTGATTCGACCACATCTTCCACCTTCCCAGTTAGCATGCCACAGATCTACCACATCACTGTATGGTCAACTAACATGTGTCACTTCTAGATGATGCCATGTCATCATGATGACATCATGCTGACATCACCTATCGTACTGTCGATGTTAGCATTGACTTTTCCTGTTGACTTTTTGCATGTTTGAGAATTTGATCAGAACACAATAACTTTCACATACTATGTCTGTTTGAGGAAGTAAATATATGGTCAGAATCAGTGCGACAAGACATACACAATTGAATTGGTTTCGTCCAATTCTGAGAAATTTTATTTTTAATCATTTTTTGGACCTGAGGATCCTCCTAGATCAACAATGTAGACTCCCACCTTAGTAAAAAGTATAGAGAGTTTGTATCCCAACTCCAAACTGAATCTGGTATCGGGCCTAAAGTACACGCCTCTGGGTATCTGCACCTAAGGACACTGACCTGTCGCGGCCTTAGATATCATTTCCTCATCATCATCTACTTGGGGAGAAGGCATGTCCCCAATGAAAGTGCCAATATCTGTAATATATCTAGTACATAACAATAATTACACAATCAATTCACTAAAAATTTTAATAAAACAAGTTAAAGAACATGTTAGAATTAATTTTATTCTAATTAAGTAAGACAATAAAATATTAAGCAAAAAACTAATATTACCTCTATCATCTATTGGTTCATCTATTGTGAAGAGGATTTTCAGACATCCTCACCAATCCAAACCTGCTTAAAGACACGAAACCATCACAAACATGTGATCTACCACACTACCTAGTAGCCCTAGTGCGTCTAGCGCAATCCTTGCTAGAGACTCTTCTTGGTTCCTCTTGGAAATCATCTTCCCCTACATGCACATTAGCACGTGAGTCCTCGGCCTAGCAGGTTGATAGAAAAAAGTTGTCGTTGTTTTTGGAAACCTCTCAAAACATAAGAAAAAAGGTTTGAGGAAAATGGGAAGTTCAACCTCCCACATATCATAGCTGGACATTTGTCGAGCGCTATATAAAAATGCCACAAAAAATGGCAGAGCATCTAATACACCATAGCCATTGTACCAATGAATCAACATAATACAAAAGAGGGGTAGATAATGTGCTTCCCATCACTAGTAAATCGGGCTATGGCAGTCATTAAAAGTGAGAGGTACCTAACCTCCTCTGCACCGAAAGAGGTGATTTTCAGTTGTCCACCAAACACCTGAAAAGAAGCTGGGGATAATACCTCAATCCCAATATATCATTGAGAGTACATGAGCTGACTCTCAGCAGAAACACCTACTGGGACATCTGGGAACTGGGTAAAATCCTCCCCTCTCCTAGATATCCCAGTGGTAAATTAAATATCCTCCTCAGTGGGATGGTACCATTGATCTAGACCCACACGAAAAGAATGTCGATGAACATCCCATCGATGGATCAAATGAAACAACAACACTAAGTTCCCCTTAAGGGATGCAGCCTCCTCATAGTAATTAAGGAGGCCTGCATCCCTCAAGAAAACATTTACTAGGTGCAACACAACATAATGTTACATTTTTCAGCGGTGCATTTGGTAAGAATGAATGCCCCGGTGTGCATGTTTACCAACACACTATGTAAAAATATATATGATAAGGGTGGAGCACCATGTAATTTGATGTCTTGGTTCATTATTTCTACTTTGACGCATCACCCCACTAGTTATATGACTTTCATCGATGCGTTGTTAAACAAACACGCTGGTGCGTTTATGTTTACTAACACACCATTGAGAAAGGTAAAAATGTATGTGGTACACCCTGCAAATTTGCAGGTCACATTGTAGGCGGTGCAAACTGAGATCCTCAAATGCACCGCATAGTTTTTTTTGTTTGTTTTTTTTTTACACTTAAAATTTCACTCAATTTTCAATTTTAATACGGTGAAAACTTAAGTTATGAAGAAACAAGGACATTGCATGGATATTTTTTCATCGGGGAGGCATGGTTGTGACGTACCAAAAAACTCAAAATTTTCCCACCATTTGGAAAAATTTGAAATTCACACATCGAGCAAAAGACAAAAGGAAGGAAACCAAGGAAAGCATGGATGGAAGGACACTTCAGATAGACAAAGGTTGCACCGGTGCTTTTGAGCTTTACAACACTGAAAATGGTAAAAATGATTTTTACCGTCGATATGTTTTTTTAATTAAACCCTATTGTGGTGCATCTGATGCACAACTACATCGAGCCATACATGTTTAATGATTGCACAGGTTATATTTTAAAAAAATTCCGTAGCACAGTGCACTTGTTTTTGGGCACATGTGCGTACCTATGCATATACTACTACAAAGTGCACCGCCAGACAGTTTTTGAAAAACTACAACAGTATGAAATTTCTTGTTTAAGAATGACATGGAGAGGTATAATAATAGACACCCCAGTGCAATTGGTTTTACATAGTGCACTGCCTAAATTTGGAAAGTAACCCTAACACGATGTTCCATATTGGAGCACTAGTGAACACCGATGCACATAATACAATGGAGTGCACCAAAATAATTTTTTTGACACAATATTACATTGTTGCGTAAATGTTGGCCCTCGAGGAAGTTTTGAGGAAAACTTGGTCAGATTTGTCCCAATTTTGGACTTCGACATGATGGTTGAAGAAGGAGAGCCAAGAGAAAGTTGAGATCATGGATCTCACAGATTTTGAGGGATAAGTGGACTCAATAAAGGGTCCTCTAGGGATTTTGTATTGGGTTTATGGGATGTCGGCCCATGGGTTCTCCCCATGTTTGGACCTATTGTAAGGGTTTGTAAAAGTATAAATAAATACGAATGTATTGTATAATTACTAGTCTTGGAGCCAAGTACGAGTAGTTCGAGTTTCTTTGTGCAGAGGAATGCATGTTCATTAAGGCTTTGTGCTCGATAGATAATTTTCTCTGTGCATTGATCTAGTTTTGGAAGGAGGATCTAGTGCTTAGTGAGTAGATATCCTATCTTGTGTGAAGCTTTACTATGTGGATTATTGCACAGGAGTGAAGGAATGTAAGATTCAAGCACATAATAAAAGAGATGAAGAAGTTGGTGGATGTAGCCCCATCCTGGGGTGAACCACGTAGATCTGGTGTCTCATGGTTTACTTTGTGCAATGTTATCTCTGTGGTGTATTGATTTTTTCTTACATTAGATGTGTAATGTATATGTATGTGTTGCTTTAATGTTTTTCTATGTGAAAATGCTAGATCTGATTCACAGTGCTAAAGTGCTAAGTGTTTAAGGTGCATAATCTTTGTTGTTACTACGCTATATCTATCCTTGGGTATGTTATGCGATGTTAACAAGGTGAATGAACTAATGCATGTTGCTTCCTAAGAATTAACAAAATACTCTACGAAGATTTATTATCATAGATCTGTGTCCCAATTTGGTTACAGACACCTACGTCTTATAACCCCCTGTGCTTCTACCTTGGGTGAGACTGTGCCTGCCTCCCAGGTGTTGCTGAAAGGGTCAGTAGTATAGGTTTTGTTGGTGCATTGTTAAGCATTAAACCCTAGTTCTGCCCCTGTTCTAACAAATGCTTCCATTGTCAGGACTTGAAACTGTGAATGCTAGGAAATGAAGTAAAGAAAAAGAGAAGCTCTATGTGTATATTTGTTGCTAAAGTGCGCAGTACTATACTTGACTTGCAAAACTTTGTGCCTATAAAGTAAGTCGATCTGAAGAAAAGAGGTAAGATCCTAAAAGAGGTAAATCTTTGTGCTTTGGAAAGAGAAAGATAAGTGAATTTTTTTGTTTTGAAAGCATGAACCTAGGTATGTTTAATAGATTTTGTCCTAGTCTAAAGGCTAGGGAACAGTTGAAAGAAAGAGTTGTTTTGAGTAAATTTAGTTGAAATGAAGAAATATATGTTATTCCTATTCATATAAATAGTTTTTGGACTAATAAGTGGATGTAGGAACCTAGAAAGGATTTTTGTAGATTGCAGGTCCAACACTATCATCCTAGGGGAAATGCAAAGTACAGAAGAGGCTGGGGAGAATTTAAAATAAAAACAGGATTGGCATTGTGTTATAATTGTAGAATACCTTGACATATTTCTAAGGAAAATCCTAAGGTAGGCCCTATTTTTCTTTTTTGTAAGGTTATTGGTCATGAGTTTGAGGATTGTCCAAAGATTATTGCTAAAATTGAAGGAATGAACACGAGACAAGAAAACTATGAAGAAAGTCAAGGGACTAAGGGCATGTTAGAAATTCATAAAGAGAAAGGGTTAGAGGAAGTTCAAACTATGTTGTTATAGTTGAAAGAAACGATGGATGCTCACAAAGATGCAAGTTTACCATAAAGTATGAAAGAAAAACAACGCATAAGTGCAAGAATAGAAGACTTCGACATAGATTGTGTCTTAGATGAAGAAGCACAAGTGAATATTATGACAGACGAAACTTGGGGAATTTTGGGAAATCCTATTGTGGTACCTTCGTTGGGAAGGATAGGCTTGTTTAACGGAAAAATGATAACCCTATGTGGAAGAGTTACTAATGTACCTATTATTGTTCAGGGAATATCAACTGAAGAAGAATTTGAAGTCATTAAGTTTGTTGGGGACAATGGCCCTTTCCAACTTTTGTNTGATAATGAACATATAAGAAGGAAACAAATGGAAGAAGCTACATAAAAGAAAAAAAAAGAACTAAGGGATTTCATAGCTAAAAAAATAGATCGACTAATAGAAGCACAAGAGGATAAGTCAAAGACACAGAGAAAAGTAACAATGCATGAGGGATAGACAGTCAGAGAATTAGATATCAAGGTTGGAAGAATTAAAGAAGTATTGAAGGACCTATCTACCCAAGAAAGAAGTATGTCGACTTAGAAAGTGTTAATAAAAGGGATATTAACTTCAGAATCCTTGAGGACACCTCAACAGTGCAAATCCACTGCGCTAGGAGAAAATAAGAGTAAGAATGGAAAGAGGATTCCATAAAAAGTTAGAAACACTTGGATCACAAGGAAGAAGGCAAGGAAGCTCAATAAAAACAAGGCTAAGTTGGAAAAACTAGAAGAAGCTACAGATAGCATATGGAATACTTCGCAGACTAGAACCTCGCAGGAGGTAGGTTCATAGAATTTGAACCTCGCTGGAACAACAAGTCTGTGCAGAATGGGACTTCATCTTGGCGAGGATAGATGACCATTTGAGGTGTGCCAACCATTAGAATGACACTCCATAATGATTATAAAATGAATTTATGGGTTGATGGACCACTTTTGGACGTTGGCACTGCACCATAACATTGATGGAAGCACTTCATGACAGTTGAAAGATTCATTACGATACCCCTCTTATTTAACTCGTCGGTCATTGTGCGGGGACCCATTTTTTCTACCCGTGATTAACTAAGCCAAGAATAGAATTATTTGTGTATCGAGCTGTGCTATGTGGAACTAGACCCTACCTCTCTATTTGTCTACCCCATCATCCATTTTCCTACCCCAACCTATCTGTTTAAAATCTAGAATGTCAGGTGAACCTAGTGAATTAGAGAATTCTGTTGAGGAAGTCATTAATAAGATAATGGAAGACAGACCGATATTCAAAGGTATTCAAGCATCATCGACTAGGGGACTACATGCTTCCCCTTCGACTGGTCATCATTCTATCTGTTTTAACCTTGGAATTGAACAACAAAGTAAGTACCATAATGATCTGGCTAATACAAAGTAGATCTGATCGATCCTACCCAATTATATCCCACCTTTGGGTGGCACTGTTAACCACGACAACATCCTTGGAGATTTTGAGTACGTTGTGTTCACTGCGTACATTCTAAAAGGAATAGACATAGTTGAGAGTTAGTTAGGACAGATCCCGCTATTGAAGAACAACGAATTCAACTTAGGAGACCGGAAGAACTATGCCATGTTGGTGCCCCACCACTATTTCACGAAGACAACTAGAAAGAAGCCTCGCCTTGTCTCAAAATCATGGATTAAGGAGTTGGCATAGTCCACTGTGTTGAATGTGATGAACATCTCGCACTTTGTCTGCCACCTGAAGGTTGACGCTTACGTTAAACTCCTCTTTTTGTGCTACCATGGCAGATACTTATGGATTGATAGGAGGATTATTGTGGATTTGTCACTAATCCACCGGATTGTAGGCTTAAGTGTGAAGGGACTTGACCCTCAACAGTTTTGTCCAGGGAAGACCTCAGACTGTGCCCTGGTGCAATGCATCAAGGAATCTTATGGAGAATTCAAAAAAAGAAAGCGAGGTTACAAGGTAGCCTTGATACAAGATAGCACTGTGTGCCTTTCTTGCCAAATTCTAGCTAGAAAAATCGTGAGGAAGAACCTCCCCACACAGGTCACCAGGTTCGTGGTGGACCTTGCAGGAAAATGTGTGGAGGACATGCAGATGAACTAGGTGAACTACCTCATCAATGAGCTAGAGAAGGATTTTCATGAAGCCCACGACTTGGGATATGAATTCCATTATAGTTGGTTGATCATTTTGATCACATTTTTCTCTTGGAAAATGCCTCAAGGAACCACCTTACCAGAGATTGAACCCTCGGAGTCATTGGCCACTCGTTTTTCCACCATGTGGTACACCAACGACATGATGAAGCAATGGAAATCCAATGCAATTTTTATGCATACTACCACCAGTTGAAGGTCGCCATCGAATAATTTCCACACATGACACCATGCACCCTACACTAGTACTGATGAATAGAAAAGTTCCACATTGATCGTCATTTCATCTACATCACCGCGCATAGAGACAATAACTAGGAAGAGCTACAATCATAGTACAAGCTAACAAATCAAGATATGCAATAGATAACAAAGGAATTGCTAGAGGAATTTCTTGTACCTTTCATTGATGTCGAATTATCCGACAGTGACACCATAGGAAGCCCCATAGTCACATGAGTTGATCATGTTAGACATTCCAATTGGACAAATAAGAATAAAAGGTAGGAGGAAGTCCAAGATATAGAGAGCGATGAGGAGGACAAGGCTTCTGAAGATAAAGGGTCTTACTCACCAATAGGAGGAGGATAAGACGAAGTAGAAGGATAGGGAGGAGGAGATGAAAGAGAAGAATAGAAAGGAGGAGGTGAAGCTACACCACCTAAAGATACCCCTATTGGGACAGTGACACTGAAGAAGAGGAAGGTTTCTCCAAAGAAACCCTGAACAAGGAAGAAGATGCATGCTAATAAGCCCCAGTTAAAAGCTACTCTCATTGAGGATGACATCAGTCTGGTCCATGGAGCTATGGGGGACACTTCTGAGGAAATTTTGCAGAGATACAAGGAGAAGAAGGAGGAGCCATACGGAAGAATCAAGAAGGAATTGAAGGAATTACATCAAGTTGTTCACTTGATCTACACAGTACCAACTGTGCCTTCCTCATCGTAGACCGTAGAATTGGGGGATGAAATAGCCCAATTGAGAAGGCTCACAGATGAAACAAAATCTTGATTCCAGAGAGCTCAATAAAAGAAGGAAAAGGATAGAGAAGCCTTGAAAAAGGAGAAATATGAAGTCTTAGTGAAATTACGAGAAGCGCAGGACAATATAGCAGCCCGGGAAAATGAGAAAGCAGATCTTTAGGAGGAAAAATCCTAGCTACAGAAGGACAAGGAGCAGTTTCTCAAAGAGAAGGCCACGATCAAAGAAGTGGTAAGTAAAGAGTTTCACTCTGTGCCAGGCTTGACACAGGAGGAGAAAGAGTTGGTAGAAGCTCAAGTAGTGAAGCTCTTTGAGACCCTCCAACATCTTTAGGCTAGAATAACAGAATTGGAGGCCCAAATAGTATTGATCACCCCACAAGAGGTGCATGAACAAAGGTAGGAGACCACTAAGAGCATAGTTGCAAGCATAAGATCCCGCACCTCAGAATGTAAACAACTAAGTGATAGGAGTTCCTAGAGATATGAACACCTCATCGAGGATCCAGAGATAAGAAAGTTGGAAGGAAGTTATAGGAGGTGCAACAACATACATTTTCTGTGTAGGCACATATGAGGCTGCTCACTATGGTATAAATAATGAAGAGATCCTAGGAGCAACGCGTAATATGACAATAGATCACTTCCCTCTAGGTTAAGGTAGTGGAATTCATGTATAATCTACAACCTATGCAGGATGAAGCCTGCAAATTATTCAAATAAATTGATGGACAAGGCTCGCAACTAGATCAAGTGGTTGTAGTAGTAGAACAATGCCTGGAAGGTCCTCTTACAGAGAAAATCATCCAGCATCTCATTTAGAAAGCGGACCAGGCAAATAAACAAGTCGAGGAAGCTCGAGTTAATCTCAAGGCCTTTGAAGCGGCATTGTTTGAACCAGAGTGACTTGGGATGAATCACAGGTGAGTGTTGGGGACCTGTTGACCCTCAACGAAGTTTTTAGGAAACCTTGGTTAGATTCGGCCCACTTTTGGACTTTGACCCGATGGTCGAAGAAGGAGCCCCCAAGTGGAGTTGAGATCGCATATCTCACTAATTTTGAGGGACAAGTGGACCCAGTAAAGGGTCCTCTAGGTTTTTTGTAATGGTTTTATGGGATTTCATCCCATGGGTTCTCCCCATGTTTGGCCCTATTGTAAGGGTTTGTAAAAGTATAAATAAAGAAGAATGTATTGTAGAAGTAACAATATTGGATATAAGTTCAAGTAGTTCGAGTTGCTTTGTGCAGAGGAATGTATGTGCAGTAAGGCTTTGTGCTCGATAGAGAATTGGCTCTGTGCATTGACCTAGTTTTGGAAGGAGGATCTTGTGCTTAGTGCATAGATATCCTGTCTTGTGCAAAGATCGAATTTGTGGATTAGTGCACATGAGTGAAGGAATGTAATATTCAAACACATAATAAAATAGGCGAAGGAGTTGGTTGACGTATCTCCATCCTAGGGTGAACCACATAGATCTGGTGTCTCATGGTTTTCTTTGTACAATGTTATCTCTGTGGTGTTTTTCTTTGTGCTTAGATTAGATGTGTAATGGATATGTATGTGTTGATTTAATACTTTGCTATGTTAAAATGATATATCTTATTCATAGTGCTAAGTGCTAAGTGTTTAAGGTGCATAATATTTGCTGTTACTAAGCTAGATCTATCCTTGGGTATGTTCTACAATGTTAATAAGGTGAATGAACTAATGCATGTTGCTTCTTAAGCGTTAAAAAAATACTCTGCGAAGTGTTACTATCACATATCTGTGTCCCAACTTTGTTACAAACACCTTCACCCTCTAACTCCCCTTGCTTCTACCTCAGGTGAGACTGCACCTGCTTCGTAGGTGTTGTCGAAAGGGGAAGTAGTTGGGGTTTTTTTGGTGCGTTGTTAAGCGTTGAACCCTGGGTCCTCCCCTGTGCCAACAATAAATGTTTTTTACTTAACCATATAATGATGCGCTCTACTAAAAGCACATTGGGGCTTCCAATGCTATGTTGCACATCATATCTTTTTAAAATAACACTATTACGGTGCATCATTATTTCCCAGTGCATCCTTATTTTTGTAGCACACTAACTAATATTTTTCTTTATTTGAAATAACCCTTCTACGGTGTGCTAGTTTTGAGGGCACCGATGCACCTGTTGTAGAAAATGCATTGGTGCGTTATGTACTTATAAAAGCACCAGTGTAAAAATATTTGCTAAAACCTTCGCCCACTCACCTCCGCTAGTATCATCCTCTATAAAAAGATTTTTGAGATATTTTTATATGGGTGTTCGCAAAAACCTCCGCTAGAGGTTATTTTCCTTGTAGTTTTCCCCATTATATATTATATTATTTAGCCCTGTTAGATAGAAGGAAACATTTAGTGCATCGTCCTAACAACCAAGATAAAGGACTCATGACACAATAATCGGATTCAATTGAGCCACTTAGAGGGACCTAAACGAAGGCACAATTGGAGGAGGAGAACACATCCAACAACAATATTAGAAGGGATGGTATGGTAGTAGATTTCAATTTCTTCCCAGTAAAATATGGTAACATAAGTTGGAAATATGGGAGTGATTTCAAAACTAGGCGCAAAGGAGAATTAAAATTCTGACAATTAGACTTAAAATTTCAAGAATCAATATTGGTCCAAGAAGGTGGTTTCTTCTCAAGCAAAAGCAACTATAAATCATCAAGCAGGGTGCGTTTTTAGGGTAGACACTTTGGGTAATTTAAGAGTATCCTATACTTGAGTTGTTTGATCAAATGTCCCCTCAAACAAAAACCTTTTTCATCGTTGCAGGTGTTATTCCACAATTTCCACACCATTTTCATTGTGACATGGCTTAGTCCTTGTCTCTAACTTCGAAGCTTAAATCCCAAGTTACCTCATCAAAGTCACTTAAAAAAGCATTTTTTTTCTTATATTCGTGGGTAACCTTAGTGAAACATGAGTAAATTCTCACCTTTATATTGTACAACCCATAGATTCCCTCAAAAATGTGAAAAATAAAATAATTCCACATTTTTAGGTGGAAATTTCAGTTGGGCTCGTTTCCTAACCTCCCTGATCCCATACTAAATGGAATTCAACCTCTTTAATTCCTTGAGGATGGTATAAAGGAAAATTTGGGGGAATGGATGAGGAGGAATATCTAGGTGCAAATTTAAGTTCAAGAAATTGCAAGTCTCCCTATTCCCCTTTATCCTTTGAGTAGCATCCCTATAACCTAGAACCCTTGTTCCAACTTTCCTTCATTTTTACTATATGACCATAAGGTGTGTTCCTATCCTTATTGGGTCATCCAAGGAAGGGAAATAATTCTAAGGGATGCTTGAAGGACCTTTTGGATCAACATGGGAGGTTGGCTTTGAGGAAGTGTTGATGGTTAGGGTCAGGTTGTAACCACTTCTTTTACCATTGCTAACAAAGAGTTATCTTTTCCCCATAGTTATGTAGTATTGATTCAATTTGTTTATGCAAGCTTAATAAATCCTCTTATTTGAATCTATATATAATTTAATTGTATGATTTTATGCTATAAATACCTTGTTGTGACACTTTCTTGATATTATTTTGTAGAATAACTCAAGTAGGAGTCAAGAGCAGTAACATGGTCGAGAGCAGGGAACGACACTAAACTTAGGGATACAAGGTGTGAAACTCTCTTCCCTCTCTCATAAAGTAGTTATTTCATTACAAGTCTTGTGTGTGGGTTAGGGTTTTGTCTTTCAATTGGTCAATCTCTGTTGTGACATGAACCAAAGTCATGGGGGTAAAATTCCATAACAAAATTGGTGACCATATTGGGGAAAGTTATCCTAGTTTGGGCCCGTCTCAAGGTTTCTTTTTTTTTTCTCTTGTTATTTTGATTTTATGTGTTTTCTGGATTTGCTATATAAATAATTAGCCTTTTGGAAACTTTTATCAATTTTCTAGAAGACCCCCTTCTAGAGTGGATTTTTATTTATTCTTTGATTATGAGCCCACCCGTGAGTTTCTCCTTTATAACCTACAAACATCAACGAGTTTCCATTGTATGACCCATGGATATCTATAAGTACTAATAGACATAGTCATAGACCTGTGTAATATTTTGGTTTTATAAAAATGTGTCTCTCATATGGAAGGTGTTGGTTTTTTTTTCAGTTTTGGCTGAGCCTCCTTGCTGTCTTTCTTGTTTCCTTTTGCTTTCTCAAATCCTTGAAAACTTCTAAGTCACAAAAAATATTTTTCTCTTGGTTTATCAATGTTCTTGGCTTAATTTTAGCTTTGAATTTAAATAAAAATTATTTTCATTTAAAAAAACATTTATCCCTCATGGACAAGGGAGGACAATAATCACATATCCTACAGTTTCTTTTAGAATCTTTTGTTAGTTTTTCTTTGATAGAAAGAAAGTTAAAAAAACCTAGTTTTCTTCTAGTTAGGTCTCTTTCTTTCTTTGCATTGTTTTTCCTTGTTAATTGAAAAAGAAAAAGGGTTAGCCTAGGATTTTGTTTTCTTCTCACCTTAGAAGTGTTTCGAAAGAAAAATAAGAAAGAAAATCCTTTGCTTTCTTCTTTTTCTTTTCTCAAAAGGATGCATTGTCATATTGCATAGGAATTAAGAAATTTGCATTTAAAGGTTTGAAGGATTGTTTATTTTATTGCTGAAATTCTCTTTCATCTAAAGAATTAGTGTAAAGTATTCTTTTCCGATGTTCTTACAAGTTACATTTTTGCAAGAGTATCAAACAAAATCAATTTGAATCCATGCCCCTTGAGTAAAAAAACCACTAAAAAAGAATTTTAAACCCTAAATGTACTAGAATTTGTTTCTAGGGTTTATAAACAAGTTTAGGGTTAGGACCTTGTGGAGAGATAACTCTCCAAGGCCAGAAAACTAACATAGGAGTCTAAGATAGAGAGAGTCCCAAATCCTATTTCCGTATATGTATAACCGAGAACCTCTTCTAACATAGAAGATAAACATGAGCTCGCACAAAGTAGAGCCGAGGAGATACCCCTCTAAAGATTAATTGAGGGTAGTGGAAAGATCATATATTGGGGGTTTCATTATTTCCTTTACCTCCATGAGAGGTGGCACTTTTGAAGCTTAGAGATTTTTCTTAATGCCCATATGTTTGATCCTAACTATCGATTGTAACCCAGGGATTTGGATTGTGAGTTGGTGACCATAAATTATTTTCCTAGGGACCTTAGAGGTGATTGCAGAGGATTTTCGTGGTACCTGGGGCAGACTTTGTATCACACTTTTCAATACTATTGGAGGGATTCCCCGCGAGGTGTGTGTACTTGAAAAAAATAAGGCTGGTTAGTTGAGGTCAGGACAACTTCTTCTCACCCCTTCATTCATTGGTCCATAGGACTTAATCAACCCATGCATTTGTCTGCAAGCTACCTTTCCACTTTTTCATTACTTTGGACTCAAGAAATTATCCACCTCAAATGAAGATTTTAAAAAGTTGTTTTCTTGCGATGTTTTTGTTACGAATTTTTATTGGAGTGTTGCTTTGTATATTTGGATTTAGGTTGCTTCAGTATCACTTTTTTTGTATCATTCATTGATGGTGTTTGACCAAACACTCTGTTGGTAGAGAAAAACCCCTTGTATTTCTATTGAAAGTGTGCATTTGTCTCCTAGAAGGCGTTGATTTTTATACTAATGGTTCTCCAGAGTCAACATGTGAGACTTTTCTGGAGATGAAAAATCCTGTGAGGGATGAATCTGAGAATAAGAAATTTATGGCCAAATTTATGGAGGATACCAACCAAGGGACCCTTTACCAACAAGATTCTTGTGTTTTTCCTTTCTTTGGAAACGTTGGTGCCCCCTTGATGGCCACTTTGAAAATTCTTGGGTTGAATGTATGACTATCAGTTTGGTTTTGGACCACTCTGGATGTCCCAAATTCTCTTGATGATTCTCATATAAGAATTTTGTGTCATGGGAATCCAATGCATGCTGATCCTTTATCTTCTACACCAGTGAATACTACTCCTTATTTTTCTCCCTCTTCTGGTGAAAGTATTGGTACTAGTAACCAGAAGTCTAAAAGGAATAGGAAGAGGAAGAGTAAGAAGAATAAGTCACAAAAATATGCTAGTCATCTTGGATACCTAGACTCGACCTTTGCTAGTTATGTTGGGGAAAGAAACCAGCCACAACGAGTCACGTTAGAAGAAAAAGTCAAGTAACTAAGATTCATACTAGAATTAGTCTACCAACCTATGTGAATCATGTTAGAGACCTGTCATCAACCTCTACGACTCATATTCAAGATAAGGAACCAACAATTGCAAATCATGCTGGGGGAAAGAGTCTAGTCACTACTAATCATACTGGAAAAATGTCACCAACCTCTCCAAGTCATGTTGGATATCAATGCCTAGCCTCTGCAATTCATGTTGTGAGTAACACACTGACAGTTGAAAATCATGTTGGGGGTATTGATACTATTTAGAAGCCTAGAGATATAGGACATAACCCAAGTTCCCTTATAAGATTTGTGAGGAATATGAACTTACGCATTTGTGCCCTGCTATTTCCATTGTACGAAGAGCATGTTCCTTGTCTAAATGCCCTTCTAGTTATGAGGCATATCTATTTTCCCAACAATCTATTCAATCATTGGTTAATGAAGTCGTCGTTCTAATGCAATACTCAATCAATACTACTCTTGTTTTGGGTGGTTATGCATCTCTTTACCATGTTGTATTGCATCCTATTCAACCAGTGGTTGAGGAAGTAAAGGCACTGATGTAATATTCGGTCGATCCCACTCTCCTCTTGGAGAGTGACATGTCTAAGGAAGTGGTATCGCCGATGCAATATTAAGCTAAACCCACTCTCCTTTCAGGGCATGATGCATCTTTCGACTATGTCATTATCATTTCCATTTCAGTTCCTTCTATTGAAGGGGGCATTATACTGTCCTGAATTATGCACCCTCCAATTCCTAGTATGGTTTATTTTGATTGGAATGATCTTGTAGAGACTCACCTTTCTTCTTCGACACCTTTCCAAATAATGGTTCTGGTTGAATCTATGTTGAAAGGTGTATGTTGATGTTTTATAGATGAAGTATCCTCTACAAGTATTTTATCCTCCTCATATTGGCAAGCTTTGGGTTCTCCCAAGATTGTGTCATATACCAGTGAGTTACTGGATTTCAATAGAAAACCGAGTGAATGTTTAAGGATTCTTCCTCAATTTCCTATCACGTTAGGTGGGAACACTTTTCTAATTGATATTTTAATGGTGTCAGGCCCTTTATAATTCAATATGCTTCTTGGGTGTGATTATATTTATGCTATGAAAGTTGTGGTCACTACGATATTTTGTGTGATGAATTTCCCTCACAATGGAAGCATTGTCACTATTGATCAACATTCATCTGATAATTACCATCCTAGTTTGACTTCATCTCAGTTTTCTCCTTTGTCTGTCCCTAGTGTTCGAGTAGAATCTTCCCCGACATGGGTGAATTATGTGGCATCTTATCCTCGATGTACAATTTCTCCTGAGATGGTATATTTATAGTTATGTTTTCCTTCTCGAGACAAGGTCTCAGAAATTGATCATGTGTTGTATTGAATGGGTGCATGTAATCCTTTTATTTCCCCTCTTGGCCTGAGTAATCTCACATTTTCTCTTGAGTTTGATATTGTTGTTTGTAATACTTTGAGCCCTGGTATTTGTGTGTTGTCAAGCCCCGGTTTCATGGATGTTGAGTTGCCTTTATACAAGTCTATCCTTGAAGCTATGATTATGGATATTCGACCTCCTCCTAAACATGAATCTTTACAAGTTGGTTTCCAATGAAACCCTTCACTTGAGCCTAGGAATGGTATCTAGCTGGAGAACTACTCTACATAAGCCGCAAGGTTGTGCGTTCCTCTATACATATCGTATTTTTAAGGTTTCTTATTTTCAAGATTTGTATCCATTAGAACATATGTTTATTATTAGTTTCTATATTGGAATTATTAACTTATGGGTAAGTTTTTTTTGGTATTATATACAATAATTTGAAGACATTTTTATTTGGTACCTTTTCATTCCATGTTGATCCATTATAACATGTAATGATCTCGAAACTGACATATAGGTTAGGTTTTCTCCTCCATGCATTTTTGCGTTATTCATTTATTGTTTCATATTACCTTAGGATCAACCCCACTGAGTTGCGATATGGAAACTTCTATGATATTTACAAGTTTCATAATTCATGTGGTAGATCCTACCTTCCATGAGCATCCTAGCTCAGAATCCCTTTGTATTCTTGAACTCATTCTTCAATTTTTCTATTAGGATTGAGAGTCATGTTTAGTCCTACCATGACTTTGCCTTGAAGCCTCATATCTTGTTCTTGGACTTTTTCTGGACATTACCTATGGCACTCCCTCAAACATATGTTGCTACATATGTCAGCACCTATTAATATTCTTCAAACAAGTATTGTGTTCCTTACTGGATTATAGGGTAGGGTAATTTATTCTTGCATAATTCATTTATCTGTATCGCTCACATATATTACATAGGGTCCACTACATTTATTACGACATTATACCTTCCTACTGCATTAAAAGTGTCGTTTATGAATGGTAGAGGTTACCTCTCCATGGGTTTCCTAGTTAGTACCTCACTGACATTTTTTACACTTATGTTGTAGTTTTCCTATAGGCTCAGAAGCCATGTTTAGTCCCTCCACGTATTTTCATTGAATCCTCATGACTTCCTCTCAATCTATTTTTGGATAATGTACCCACAGGGATTCCAAAATTTCGTTGAGTTGTAATTGCATTGCATATGAATTTCTCACACTTCAACTTTCTGTTGTTGAACCATTTTCTTATGCATTCCTACCAATTTCTAGCCTTGCAATTTATTCCTTTGCAACTCAACACCTTTATCCCCAGAAGACACATTCCCCTGAGTGTCCTTATCTTGCACATGCTTCCTTGCATTGAGAATAGGTATGTTCTCTGTGCTTTGGGACTAGTTTTATTTCTCA